>VXBT01010117.1:1138596-1341520 GCA_013400235.1 Oriolus oriolus
GGGGGAAGAGGGCGGGGCGGCGGCTTGCCGAGCGCATCGATGGCCCGGAGCGGCTCGGCGGGAGTGGCGTGTCCCGTCGGGGCCGTGTGACACACGGGTGCGACACACGGGTGCGACACACGCGGGGCAGCCGTGCCCGGCCCCGGCTCTGACCCCCACCAACACCAGTGGAGGGGTGCCCGCCTTCCCCCTGGCTTGGCGCAGCCCCCTCTTCGTGTGAGCCGGTGCTGCGCGGTCCCGGCACAACTTCCCCTCTCTTGTCGTCCCTGTCTGTAAGAGACTGAGCTGGCTGGGCTTGCACCCCAGGCTGGTTGTTGGCTGCTTGTTCCTGCCGCGGTGGGTCAATAAAAAGGGTGAAATCCTGTTATTAAACAGCTACAGAGCCTGCACTTCCATGAGATTAGTCACACAGGCGCATGAATGGGCACATCTCCCTCAAGACTGAATCACCGAGGAACTGCACAGGTGGGGATTCGGGGCCAGCTGAGACAGAGATAAGCACGACTGAACAGCACACTCGGTGCTCGCACCCATTCGGATCGATTGTCCAAAGGTGGCAGGCAAGACAAAGGCAAATTGTCCCCAGCATCTTCTAAAGGGGCTCATTCATTATTGCAAGGCATCCGGACAGAGGTTAAAAAAAAGCTCAGGAAACAGCCAGGTCAGAAAAGAACCCTTTCCCCTTCTAGGTTAGCCCTTCTTCACTCGGACCTGTTGGTAGTTCAACAAACCTCATTTCTCTGTTACCTTAAATCCCATAATCTCCACTGATGAAAGAGCTGTCTTTTTATTCAGATGCCGGCAGATACCCCCGTGACTCTGGCAGAGGCTGCTCACAGTCACATGCTGTCTGCAGACTGCTGTTCCCAGCCATGCCTGAGGTTAAACCTGACCTATCACAGACAGGCCATTCCCCAGCCCCTACAGATCCGCCTTCTGGTCCTGCTGATGCTTTTGTGTCCTAACAAGTACAGAATGATGACAGTAATTTTTTGCAGTCCTAGAGGAATTTGAAGAGAATAGAGGCCTGTGCCTGTTATGCCGTGTCAAAGTGTAGTTTGATCCAAAGTGAGGGGTACAGCCTGTACACACAGATCAATGTCTGCAAGTGTGGCGGCTGTAACACATCAGGGTAAAAACTCACCAGCCCCTAGGCTGAGCACAAAATCTGTGCAGATGTTCTCATGCATGTACACGTGTGCCTGCTGCTGGTGAAACTAACATCACTCCTTGCCCTCCACACCGTAACCCGGGGAGGAATCACCAAGGTGGACAAGTGCCTCCGCAAATTCATGACCGGGATCTTGCCAGAGCTGAACCTGACATGACCTGTTCCTTTACTTCTTCTTGTTGGTCATGTTTCTAGGGGTCTCAGTGGATTCATACCCCATTCGACAATGCACAGCACAACAAAATCACAGTTCCCATGTTTTTGTAGTCTTCAGCTTTCTTGCTCGTTTTACAGGCTGTACAAAAACATCTGTGGACGTAACAGAAACATCAGTTAACTCCTGGGAGCACCTGGCCTATGGGTCAGGTGGAGGCAGAATAGGAGCAAGTCAGAAGAAGCCGTGAGCATGGTTGGGAGAGGCTAGGTGCAGCCCAAAGGAACAGGGATTCAGGTTGCTTTGAAAATTGAGAGTTTAAATTAGCCTGGTATTTGATGACAGCAAGCATTTGGTAATGATAGCTAGTAAATGTGTGGGGATGGTATGTTTAATATTCTGCACCCTAGAAAGAGAAAGCATTTGAGCTCCCCTGCAGTTTAATGTTTTTAGTGCCGGATGGCTCATAGGTATTAGATTGTGTCAGGGACTGTGTGTGGATGAGAAAGAATGAATTTGCAGGTGAATTTGCGAAAATGAGCGTAATAGCAGGATACTTGCACACAAAGCCACTGAAGCACCAATCATTGAGACTTCCCCTGTTGAGATCCATCCAAGTTTCTTTCCTCCCGCAGAACAAACATAATAGTAATAATAATAGGAATTGTAATAGTAACAGCAATAACATGTAGTCCCTCCTACTGCACTTTTCATCAGCGAAGAAATGTTCAGAAAAATTCATTTCAATCATTCCCATTCTTCAGAGCTCATAAAGGGAACCAGCCAGCACAAAACATTGGCGTTTATTGGGTGCTTTCAGACAACTTAGCCTTTCACTTTTCTAGAAAATCTAGGAACCTCTTTAGACTATACACCCAGATTAAACAGGTCAGGTGGGGAAAATGTCAGAATGCTGATAGGAAATTTAAGAGAGTCACAACCCCTTCAAATCCTTAACACTTGACAGAATTGTTTCTTTTTACTCTGGAATATAAGAGGTCATAGCGAGAGAATCAGAAAATCAAGCAGTCCCTGTAGCTTTTAAGACCTGAAGCGCAGCTTCAGTCAGTCTCAGACTGTTGTGAGAATATTGCTTGTTCCTTTCCCTCAGAGCATCTTGCATTCTTTTGCCTACAACCCTGGGAGACAAACTGCAAAAGGGTACATGGTGTGTTCCCTCAGGTGTCCTCGTGGCCGTGAGATACATATTCTTTAAAATGCTCTTGCCAGTGCAGAACATTTTAGGATGTGTGTATAGTTCCCTATGCTTAATGCAAGATTAGATATGTGCTAAGGGCTTACTGACCATGGAGCCACCCAATCTGGTCTTGCTTTCCCCACTTTATTTCCACCATGCAACCTTGTCTGCTTATTTTCTTCTGACTGAACAACAGTCCAAGCTTCTAGATTTAGTAGCCCTCTTTTGTTTCATTGGGTTTTGGTACTTAGTTCTGTGGTGTCTCAAGTGCAGTGAATGTAAAAATGAATAATAACATGAGCACAAGCTTACGACCAAGTTATGTACTGAATTAAATTCAGCACTCAGAGCTGTATGAACAATTATCAATTTTACCTGTCATCATTTTGCAGCTCATAAATATCTTTTCACTCCTGTCCCAGTTTCTCATGTTTTTTCCCTAGATTCCAGGATGATTAGGCATTAACTGGAATGGGACCTGGTTTAAAACCTCTGCTCTCTACCTATCCAAGAAAATCTGCACACAGACAGTGTACTCTTGTAGCACTTGTTAGTCTTGTTGCTTGTTTTGCACAGACAATGTTACTCTTCTCCCTGCACCTTACAAGACTTGTGTGTCACTAGCTACCAAGCTGCCCTTAAAAAGGAAAGTGGAAGAACTGACCATGATGTCACAGTGACTTTAGGTGTAATGAACCTTGCTTGCTCGCTTGCCAATTGCCTCACCCATATAATTTCCTTAGTCTTATTTATAAACAATGCTGGCAACTCCTCTTTGGATACAAGGACTTGCTTCCTTAGAGAATCAAAACTTAAAAAGATTTGTTATGTGCATTGTTCCGGTGTTGGGGCTTTATTTTCATTACTTCCCATTTGTCTTTGCTTTTTTTGCAGGATGCATTCATTTTCATTCCTCTTCATCTTTCAGTACAGTCATTAATGAAACCACAGAGGTTTGTGCATTCATTTGTAATATCAATACAGCAGCCTGAATGTTCCCTGGAGCCACAGCGTCTGTCACAGTGGGGACACACCTCCCCCTGCTCCTCCTGCTGCACCCTCTGTATTCAGGCTGAGAGAGCTAAGGTGAGATGGGAGGTCAGTGTCCATCTGGTAGGGTAAAAGTACAGTGAATTACAATAGGATTTGTGGGGTCTGGAGGGGAAGAGCCTGCTCCTGGATATGGTTAAGCAAAGGGAAAAGGACTGTACTGGGCTGATGCACATAAAGGAAAGGCTAAATGCAGGCAATCAGTCAGCATTGAATTTACCTCTTTTCACTGATTTTGCTGTCTCCCTTCTCACTGCCTGCCAGGGAGGTACAACTGGTTTAATCAGAGTTTCCTGGAGCCATGCAAGGTCTATTGCATTGCTTTCAGCACTGAGGTCTCCCTCCATGCCTGCTCTCTGGAGACCTGGCTGGTGTCAGTTTACAGCCCTGGTCCCATGAAACATCAGGCATTCAGCTCTATCTGTATTCTTGATTTGCATTTTCCTTTTTTTTACCTTGAATCTGTTAATTTATTTAAATACCTCCTCTCATACCTTGTTTCCATTATAGCCCTCTTCTGTACAGGTCAGACTGACCTGCTCTTCTTTTTTTATACATTGTAGCATGATCCTTCACCTTTAGGAAAAAAAGCCTGTAACTCTGGGGTGCTTCATTCCTGCATTTTCTGTTTATGACAGACCCACAGTGTTGACGTCTGTCCTGTACTGGGTAGCTGAAATTACTCTATTACTAATATTTCTTTCCAGATAATGTAGATGGGTCAGGGCTATTTCTGTGGGCCAAGCCTGCATATTGCCTCTGCTTCTGGCTACAGATGCCATTGCTGGAGATCAGAACTTTTGGGAAGAGCAGGAGATTTCACTGTTCCCTGAACAGCTAGAAAGTGGCAGTGGAGTTTGCAGAGGCTGGCAACAGGACAGTGCTGCCTGCAAAATTCTTGAGATGCCAGCTGGGGTAATGCCAGCCTTGTGACTGTGGTGTGCCATGGTCTATTGAGCTGCTGCAAAAATATGGGCAAGAGGTGACGTGTGAAAAGGGCTCCAGGCTCACCAAGGCTGGAGTCACAGTAAAGGCAAGGCGATGTGCTGATGTGATGAGTAGGTGAGAAATAACAAAAAGGTATGCATTGCAGAGCGGTGTGTGCTGGGAGAAGCTGGTGGTGTTGCAGGACATTTTATGTGTTTTCCATAACAGGTAATTTTCAGTCTTTTCAGGGTCGCTGGATAGGACAACATGATCTGGGTCATCAAGTGCTGTTCCCTGCTATTGTAGGCCCACTGTCATTCAATCCCTATTGTAAACTGATCAGTCTTTATCTTAAAAATAATCAGGTCTTATTCCCGCACAATGCTCACTGGGAGACTGTTCCAAAGTCTCTTTTGTCTGATGGTTAGGAACCATCTCCTAATTACCAGCTTAAATGTATACATGGTTAGCTTCCATCCATTTGTTCTTGTGCCAGCATCTTATTTTAGCTAATATAATTATTGTCTCTTGCTGCTGTTTTTGCTCAGAAGTATTTATAGAGAGCTGTCATACCTGCACTCATTCTCATTTTGCAAATAGAATATGTCACTCAAAGGAAAGAAAAACTGTGCTGCATGGAGACATCAACCCCTCTTTCCCCAAATATATTAAAGCAGTTAGTCCTTGGTATGGGGGTAAGTGTAGCTGGTCAGGGATACCGTGACTGTTTTTTGTGATTGCACTATTGTTTGTTGGCAAACTTGCTTAGAGAAGCCTCACCTCTCACTGTGCCACAATCTGAAATAAAATTAAATCAAGCTCACTTTTCTGGGTTACGGGAGAACCTAAAAATAATGACCTGTGGCATCTCAACATGGTGATGTCATGATGCTTTTTGCTTTTTCTTTTATACCCCTTTTATACCCCTTTTATATAGCTTCATATATTCTTAGTGCTTTTAGTCTACATAGTTATAATTCTTTAAGTTTGATAACTTCCCTTAGACCCAGTATTCTGTTAAGCCAGAAGACCAAACATTCTGGAAACCCCAGACACCAAGGTCCTCTCCAGAACGCATTCTGTAAACAAAGATGGGCCCATCCATGGGGAAGGTTCCTCAGATGGGGATCTCGCTGGAGTCCCTCACTGGGGAATCTTTGATAGATATGCTAATTTTTGCAAGGCCTATAATTGCATACACATTACATTGTGTGTGGCCATTTTCTTCGGTGGAGATTTCGGGGTGCATTTCGATGTGCATTTCATCGCACCTAAGGATCCTTAAATAAATACCGAGGTAAAAACCCCTTTTCCCTCTTAACTGTGTTCAGCTCTCTTAATTTTAAGACCAGGAAAAGGCATCACTGGTACAAGAGAACTATCTAATTGGGAATTCTGCAGTCTAGGCTATGACTCAGTTAATGCTGGGAAAGATGGAGGAATGAAAGACCTCTATAAAATAAATTTGAACTATGCTTTGCACCAAGCAGGCAGAGGAGTCATAAAGCTGAGCTTAAATTTTTTGTGTGAAGACTGTATTGGTCTGAAGTGTAAGTACAAACATGGGATAAACTTGTAATGAAAACATTTTCTTTGTAATGCACATCAGAAACCTTCAGAAGAAGTTAAGGTGCTTCAAGATGAATCAGAGTGGAAGCTCCTTCAGCTCGTTGCTCACTGCACCATGCAACAACATTTTGAAATTTCTTCTTTCATCAATTGCTCTCCAGATGGAAGTTGAGGGGTTTCAACATTGTCTGGGGATGCTGAAGCTGTGACAGTCTGAGAGGCACTGGGCAGCCTCCCAGTGATTCTCAAATCCCTATGATGTGCCTGGGCTGTGTACTGATCACTTGTACACAAGGGGGATAAATTGTTCTCCCAAGAAGTGCTGGTCCCAAATAAGGCATATGGGTCTGCGTGCCCCACATTTATTTTGGTGAGAGACCTAGGGAAGAGTTTGGTGGGTTTTAGTCATGATTTCAGAATAGGGAAATGTAAAAAAAAAAACCAACCCAAAAACTGTTGTTTGTTTCTGTGCGGGATATAACAGTGTACTTATATAGAGAGAAGTAGAGCTATTATATCCGTGTATATCCCAGTCATAACTCCTTTTTTTCTTAACAGTACCAGCCAGGGAAGGCTACTGAGTACTGGTGTTGCACTTGGAGCACAGAAAGTATCGGATGTTCTACGGTCTTAGATTCAATTCACAGTTAAATGTCTCAGGTAATGGAAGCTTTTACCACATCACTCAAGAGCATTGTATTGTCTGCTAGATTTCATAAGCAAGGAGTTTTCTTTTTTATTTAGTTGAGCTGCTTGCTTTTTCTGAAGAAATAAATGACCAAATAAAAAGCAAATCTGAAAACCTCCCCCACTGAGTCTATTTCAGTTGTTGCTGTTTTCTTCACATTTTCCTCCTTGAAATGCATTAGTTTCCAGTTGAAGGAACCTGAAGAAAAGATGATTACTACCAAGAAATTTGCAAATTAGCACAGCTCAAAACACCCCCACAGCAGTGTTCTAGTAAAATGAGTGAGGCTGGGCTAAAACCTCTATATATTTATTTGGATCATTCTATATTTGGATTTAGCAATCCTATTACTGAGCTGAAATTTAGGACTCTTTAGATGCATTTGTCCTGGAAATAGCACTGGTAAATTACAAGCTTGGATAGGTGGGAGGATGAGGACAGTGTCTAAGATCTAACAAGGAGAAAAGTAACAGACATTCTTCCATTTCTATTAAGTGTGTTTGCATATTTTCAGCACATTCAACAAATGAATAGTTCTGTGCTTGGACAAAATTAGTGGTTAAAGAGAAGCAAAATGCACCCAGTATGGTGTGTGGGATATTGCAGTGCTATTATGCAAATTGGTGCTATGTCTTCAGCAGGAGTTTTCAGTTCAATTTAGATCTACACCAAAGCAGGAGAAGAGCACATTTTAGTCAGACCACTGGGATGAGACTTATGCATAGAAAAACTCCTGTATAAAGAAAGATTGAAACATCAGTGAAAAGATGGAGAAGGAATGGGAAATGTACACCATGCGAGGCAGAGTGCAGAAGATGTGACCACTAATCACTGAGGATTTTTTGTGAAACAAGGAGAAGGGAGAGCTTAGAGGAGAGGGAAAAGTCTGGTAAAAGGAAGCTTTGTGCCATGACAGAATGAGGCAGTGGAAATCCCCACTTTCCTGTTTCTTGGAGTACAGGAGCACAGTTTTAAACAGGGGTGGAAATTTCTGTGTTAATACTGGTGTAATTACTGTAGTTAAAAATACATTTTTTGTTTAAACTCTTCCATTCTGGAAAGCAGAGCCCTGCCATATTCCAGAACAGAAGTCGAATTTGAATTCTGAGAACCTGTCAAGAAACGCTCATGGGAGACAAATGATCACATAAATGTCAAATGCATCACTTCTTAAATGTTTCTGCTCTGGTCATTGCTAGCAGTAATGTCTCAGCAATATCTTTTGGGCTGAACGTGGATCTACACAATATTATGTTCATTATGTGCTGAAGACATCCAGCACTGTATTTTTCACCGTATTCCTCTCTCTACCACAGGTAAGTTCACAGTTTATGTCTGTACTATTCTGCACTGCTAAGCTAGTGCTACCTGCCAAGATTTACAGCATCTTTCCTTAAGCTCAGATGGTTGTAAAAATCACTAGATGGCAGCAGTGTCGTTTCTGGTCTCCTCGTGTCCTGAACTGGTCACAGCTCTGTGCTCTGGGGTGCTCCTTGTAGCCAGTTCCCAGCTTTGCAGAGCATGCAAGGGCAGCTATACCTACCGAGAAAATACTTGTCTCTTCCTCAGCAAGAGCTTTGTGATCTTCATTTGGTGCCTTCACAAAGCTTGGGTTTTAATGGATGATTCTCTATTTTTTCTTCAGATTCCTTGTTTTTCTCTGGAATTGCCCCAATCTGTGGCTTGCAGACACTGGTAAATACACATGCTAATGGCTGTGTTGTTATGATATGTTATATGCTGCCAAGGCAATGCAAGGTAACTAACTTAGCTTTGGCTGAGAGCAGAGACTGTCCCTGGAACAAATGGAGGTTGACTCCATGACTCAGGTATGAAACTGGTTAACAGGAATTTGTTAATGGCACTATTTGTTGTTGTTCCACTGTTGCAGTTGGCTTTGCTCAATAAAATGCTAAAGGCAAAGTGCTAAGAGAAGAGAAATACACTGCAGAATTAAAAAAAATCAATAATTTTGGTCTTGAACAATCCTCAAGTTTCCTAGTTCAGGATTTTCCCGTGAAAAGGAATAATTCCAGTCAGTTCCCCAGCTACCACCATTAGACTCTGAGGCTCTAGCAGTGTGATGAATGGGTGCATGGCTTGGCTGGTGGTGTCAGTGTTGTTTTGCCTGCTTTCCAAAGAAATCTCACCAAACTTAAGCAGTCTCCAAGAACCCTTCAGATGTCAGTGTCAAAACCAGGAGGAAGTTTCCTCTGGTGGTCACTATCTGGCCTTTGTGGGTTCAATAGCTCCTTCCCTGTCTGCTTCAATGACAAGCTGAACTCTAGGGCAGGGGGAAGAAGGAAAGGTTATTGTGATTCTTCTGGCTTGCTTTTTAAAATCAGATCCTGATCCACACTTTTATTCCTCATAAAAAGTTCTTTTCAATGGAGTTTTAGGTCTGGAAATGGACCAAGGCAAGTGTGTTTAAATGTACTGGGAAGGACATGGCTCTTGGCTCTTGTCACTGATTTCAAGACCACCTTCACCAAACTCTCACAAACTCAAAATAGTGCTGCTGTGCTCTGCAAAAAGGCAGATGGGGATTTCAAAACTGAGGACAATCCAACCCATAATTCTGGATAGAGACTCTTCCAAGGTCACCTCCTCTGTAATTTATGAAATTACTGATTTTTTTTTTTAATTGATACTGGGGGTTGGTGCATCTGAAAACTCTCACAAGGTTAAGGGCTTAATTCTTATTCCCACAAGTTCCTATTACAATTTGGTGGCGGAAAGAGTCCTCCAAACTGGTGCTAATCCATACATTTTTAAGGCCTTCTTTACATGGCCAGAGTTGTGGAAAGGTAAGTAGAAAAGAAAAGGAGACCCTTTTATGTGCTTGCACACCCAAATACACATTTTGGACTACGAATTTTCACTTTCTCATTCTCCCTCCTACTTCACTTGCTCCATGCTGTCCTTCAGCAGGGGTTGGAATTTTGAAATGGATTTAAAGCAAAAATACATGCTCTCTTTTATTATGAGCATATTTCAAGGAGAAAATGGATTATATTTTTATTGGACTGAATGCATTCAATTGCAGCAACTTTTATTATTTTGAAACAAAGTTTTGTTATTCAAACAAAAGCCTAAATGGTACACACTATGCCAACTCTAGGCATTCTTCTGCAGCTCATTTTTAAAATAGCCTTTAGGATTTACTTGACTAAATCAAGCCTCAGGAAGGAGAAGCTTGCAGGGGGGAAATCACTGTATTAGAGGTGATAAAATGAGAAATGAGAGAGACAAACATCAGTGCAAACTCATCAGCATTAGAATAAACTCAGAAATAGACATTCTACATTTCCATAATGCTGTCAGCTGCCACTACAGAGACAGGGATCTATTACCTCTGTTTATACTGCTGCTAACTTAATTTATAGCAATTTATTGTATAAAAGTAGACAGTAACTTGACTGGCTGGGAAAAAAAATCCCCTTTGTGCTGAAAATAAAAATGATAATGCACATAATAGATTTCTGAAAGTAATTTGAATGGCCGGTTAAAACACAAGGTGAGTTGGATACATTTTTAGTAAATCTCAGCACGAATTACCTACTTTCATATGCACATTTGCAGATGGATCGATAAAGGGCAGACATGGGACATTTACTTTGTGAGATTGGATGGGCCCAGGTTATTCACCACTTGCGGGCTTCTTTATTTTGCTGTGGCTGCATAGGGGGACGAAGCAAGAGCAGAAATGGGCACAGTGCCCCCAAGGCTGAAATCAGGTGCCTATTCATGATCAGCTTCATGAGAAAAGAATCTGACACAGCCTTGTCCCAGAAAAAATGGGCAGTTCATGTCGTTTCTGTCCAGACGGTGGAGAAGATAAGAAACACCAAGCTTTCCACAGCTTTCAGTCTAAGGAAGTATCTGTAAGATATTTTTCAGGCAGACGCATGTATGTCCTGATTTTTCTCCAAACCAGCTGACACAAGCTCCAAACTGGAGGCTTTTGTTAATGCCCGTCCCTCATCACAGTGTCTGAGCTCGGACTCAGCCCCGTGCTCACCACCACTGTTCCGTGTTGGGTCTGGAGCTGGTTGCATCCTGTCAGATTGGCTCCGGAGCAAGCTAACATTGGTTTGCAAGATACCATGAAGACACACCTAGAGGTGGTGGGCTCTTGTTGAGGCTGACAGCTAGTGTGAAGGCTTCACAGATCCTGTGTTGGGGTTGGTTAGCTTCTATTTGTGAGAAAAGCCCGTGAGAAGAAAAACAAGTAGTTTCTGCCCTTGAAATGTAGTATCAACAGAAGCAAGAAATCCAAACAATAGAAGAAGAAAAACAGCAACATTTCTGCACCTGATATTTTTCTGCATTCTTGAACACTTATGCTATAGGTAGCCAATGGTAGTATATTGTAGTTAATAATGAGTCTATTGTAGTAACTTAGCAGCCAATGACTATGTAAGACAAATGATAACATACAGAAGTGTATAAAAAGAAGCTGCTTTGTTAGTAAACAGCTTTTTGGCCCTTAATCGAGGCACTATCCGTGTGTGTGTCGTTTCGGCCGCCCCAGCAGCGACAGGATCTCAGCCCTTTGTTAAAGCCCATGGCCTGACTCTGTCAGACCTGTCCTGCTCTCAAGCAGTGGTCCTCGGTCTCTTCGTTCCCTGAGCAGGAGTCTGGACCTTCTCTGTAGCAAACAAACCTCATGGTGAGAAGCTTGCTCTTCTTAAGTACCTTTCAGGTCCCCTTAGAAATAGTTCATGAGTCTCTAGGGGTGCATAAACCAGAGACAGAAAAGCATGGCTCTGGCAGGCCTAAGGGATATAATCATCAGCCTGCAGGTAAACATGTGCTTAAATGTTTTGCTGATCAGAGACAAACTGCTGGATGGGGGCCTTGGGAGCTGCCTTGCGACCACAGTTATTCCCTTTATGACAAGAAGTTGATCTTCTAACTGAGGTGGAATGCTTTTCTGTTGCAGCATAACCTGGTTTTGCAGGGAGAAGGAAAGGGAGGATAGGACTGGCCATAGTTTGTGACAATCTGTGCTCAGAATTAAAACATATGGGAGCAAAATTAGAAGTACTCACATTGCTGTGCAGATACTACCAGGTTTGAATAAAACAGGGGATGAGGTAGCTGAGAACCAAGCTGCATGGACCAAACTACTAAAGGAGAAGTGTAACACAGAAACAGCCAGGTCTGGCACATCCAATAGAGATTCTGGGTGGAGAGAGGCATGAGGAGTTTGCACAATGTCAGCTTTCTGTCTCCAGAGAGTGCTGGTCCAGAAGAATCTCACATCTCAGGACACTGTCATGAGCAAAAAAGAAGCCCCTATCACATTCGGCACCACAGAGATCCCGCTGTCTCAGTGGCATTCCCAGTGGCATTCCCAGTGTTCCCAGGATTAACAGATGTGTTTGCCCTCATGTGGACATCACTTCAGAACTGCAAGGACTCCCATGATAGCCTTTGTTTCTCAGCCTGGGGCTCTGTCCATGTCTCCCACAATTTGGAGACCTCCAGTGTGCTATCCCCTGAGCAGCTGCAGGTTGTCACCGCATCCTCACCTCCCATGGCTGGGGAAATCTCTGGGGTCTCTGCTGCTGTGCAGGAGCAGCTTGAGGGAGGACTGGCAGAGTCCCTTGGCCTCACAAACAGCCTCTGCACAGACTCCTGACAGCATGGCAACTCACCTGGCGTACACAGAGTGTATGCCACACGAGCCCCATCTGGATGGTGCGAAAGGCCAGTCTTGAAGGTAAGCTCTCCGGCTGGTACCTCCTGCTTTGCCTGTGTCGGTGCCTCAGGATCAAACCAGTGGTTGAACTACTTTGCTGATGCCTGTGCTGCTTCAGTTCTGAGCTTTGTACAAATAGTCGTCAATAAAACAAAGCTGGGCTATGTTCAAAAGTCAAACTTGTTCTCTCTGCTTCAGGCCCTTGACCCCTTAATTTGTGGCTAGTGGAGGCTTATCCAGCTGCTAGCCACAAACTTCCTGCTGCAGGACTATGCTGTATTATGTCCCTGCTCCACTCAAAGGGAAAAGAGGAGACAAGGGAAGTGCTGAATTTAGGAGGGCTTTTGAGTTAGTATTTCAAAGCATTACAAAATACTCAGGCAGGGGTCTGTGTAGACTCCTCACTCTAACTGAAATTTTAGGTTAAGAAAAACAAGCTGTTGATTCATTGACTCAGGTCTTTAGTTCTGCAAACCAGCAGGGAATTGATTTATAGAAGGTGAGAGTCTAGGACAGTCTGGAAGCCCACATCATGAGTAAGCATACAAAAAGATTTATAAGAGTGCAAAAGGATAATGCTTCTGGTCCTTATTGGTTTTCAACTGCTTAAATACCACAGTAGGTGTCAGAGGATTAATAACTTTGAGGATCTGCCATCTTGCACGTCACTAAAAACCTCTTAATGGGGTTAAAAGAGCACAGACGAGTTTTCTGAAGTTTTGTGTGCGTCAGCACCTGTTACAGTCTTTCCAAATTCACACAGTCATGCAGACAGCACTGGCGTGTGCAGCAGCATTGTGGGAAGGAAGGGAAATGTCACAGGGTGTGGAAAAAGGTGACAGGTCTAAGACATGGTGCCATATGGAAGAGGATGCCAGGTTGGTTGTTGGAACAGGGAACTAGACAGAGGGTGAGGAGTGGCACTGAAGTAGTGAGTGTTGAAGTGCAAAGCAACACATGCTAAGTTGAAATCTTCTCGCTGTACAGGATGTACCAACACGAAAAGAAACATTGCCTATGATTTCAAGCCTGATTGCTGCTCCTTGAGGGCCTCAGCTTAACAGTTTATTATTGATGTGAAAGCAAGAGCTTCCTAGGAAACATGATTAAATAAAGATTTGAACTTTAAAAACTTTGATCATAGGGATGATTTGTGTCCACTTCAACCCAACTTACTTAACACACAGAATAGCTCATGACAGCATTTTTGATAGTAAACATTTACAAATCATATTTGACCACACATCAGAAAGAAGTTAAGAGTCAGTTAGCAGTACGATGTAATGCATTCGAATGCAACACATACCACACTGCAGGTTAAAAGCAACATCACACATTGCATTCAAATAGCTGCTCTGTCAGGTCTACAGAACTCCATGAGATTTGCCTTCAAGTGCCATCCTGCTCTGAAAAGCAGGCTCTAAAAAGCCCGTTGTGTGGCTCTGTGTTTATTCTATTGTTCTAGTCCTTGTCAGATCATAGTGCTTAAAAGAAGGTCATAGAATTGTAGTGGTTTGTGTTAGAAGGGACCTTAAAGCTCATCTCGTTCCAACCTCCCTGCTATGGGCAGGGACACCTTCCACTAGACCAGGCCGCTCAAAGCCCCATCCAACCTGGCCTTGAACACCTCCAGGGATGGAGCATCCACAGCTTCTCTGGACAGCCTGTTCCAGGGCCTCACCACCCTCACAGTAATTTATTCCTAGTGTCTAATCTGTTTGTACCCTCTTTCAATTTAAAGCCATTACCCCTTGTCCTACCACTACATGTCCCTGTAAAAAGTCCCTCTTCAGCTCCCTTGTAGCCCCCTTTAAGTACTGACAGGTGCAATAAGGTGTCCCCAGAGCCTTCTCTTCTCCAGGTTGAACAACCCCAAGTCTTTCAGCCTGTCTTCATAGAAGAAATGCCCCATCCCTCTGATCATCTTTGGCCTCCTCTGGACTTGCTCCAACAGGTACATGTTCCTTCTTACACTGGATGCCCCAGGCCTGGATGCAGCACTGCAGGTGGGATCTCACCAGAGCAGAGCAGAGGGGCAGAATCCCCTCCCTTGCCCTGCTGCCTGTGCTGCTCTTGATGTGGCCCAGGATAAGGTTGGATTTCTTGGCCTGCAAGTGCACATTGCCATGGAAGAACGCTTCCTTCTATTCAAGGAAGATGCCTTTTTCCTTCTATTTTGCTGCTTGAGATGGGTTCAGAGAAGAAAGATAGATTGTCCTTCCACGTCAGCTAAAAGAGGGTAGGTGACACACGAAAGATTTCATCTCATGTTTTCCCCTGTGTTTGGGCGGCCCTTGTTTTCTCACCTAATAACACTGCTGCTAGAGCATTCACCACAGTATTTGCTTTTTATAGAGAGTCATTTAGGCTGAGTTGCATTTCAAGGTAAGGCATCTCACAGATTAGCTGTGGTATGGCCTCCTTCTTTTGGTGTCTGTTCTCAAAGGTCTGCCCAGCCTTAGACTCCTGGGGATGGATAAAAAGCACCATCAGGCACCAAAGGGTGCACATCTGCTTGTGCGTGCATGAATCGACATCCCTGGCTAACAGATGAGAGGGAAGCCAAATGAAGTGAGACGTGGGGTATTGAACACATCTGTCAGAAACATCTGTCAGAAAAGCCGAGCACAGTTTCACTGCTGTGAGATGCTCATTCCTTTTCAGTAGTTACCAACTGGGCCTTCTTGGTCTTCTTTAGCTCTCCTAGATAGCTGACTCCTGCCTTTCCTCTTTTCCTTTCTTTCTCCTCCTTTTGTGGAGTTTTTCCTCTTGTTTCAGTAGGTGGGCACAGATGGAGATGTGCTGAGACTTAGGCCCTGTTCTCAAAAGAGGGCTCTCCAGGAGGCCGGGGACAGAAGGGACCTGGCAGAAGGAAAGACACTGTGAGCTGTGAGCACCAACACAGCACAGTGTCCTTTTTGCACTTTTTGGGGTGATAAGTTCCACCTCAGGGTCTTGTGGTTGGGGTATCCTCAGGTGTCTCATCCGTATGGATTCTCTAATCTCTGTGAGGGCTGAGCTCACTCTTGGATGCTTTTTTCAGCTGAGCTATTCAAGTATTGACCACTCAGACAACTTTTGTTCATTGGCTTGTTCGGATGTAAAAGTCTCTGACCCTCTTTGTCCAATCTGGCTGGTCTCACAATCAGCATCTTCAGAAGCCACTCATGAGAAGGGAGGACTGGAACCTGATAGTTTCATTAGATTTTTTTTATTAACTTTGTTTCTGTGAGAAGGCAAGGTAACAAGTGCACATCCAGTGAGTTTTCCACTACCTGAGGAAATGACTTATAATATTTATGCATCTGGTTTCTTCTGACATGCCTGTGGGCCTCATGATCTGCTCTGACAGTCTTCTAGGAAATGCTGATAATGGGCAATCTTTGCTTTTCCCAACATGCTTCTTTGTTTGCTTCCTAATCCACTCTACAGCAAGAACAAGATCTCATGTGGGGTCCTATCTATGCTATCTTAACAGAAACAATTACACTTCCTGCTTTAATTAACAGGGAGCTTGACTTTCCTTTCCAGAGGATGCATTTTCCTTAGCTGTAGCTATGCAGCTTTCTCTGACTTGGAGATCAGACGTGTGCATGACAGGAAGCACCCAGCCTCTGTCAGGGCTCCCACAGGTATCACCATGGGGAGAGACTCTACCGTGCTTTTTCTGAGGATAGACTGCTCAAATCCCTCCATAACCTCTAAGGGAGAGGAATTAAGTCAGACATAAGCACTGCCTTCAGACACAAGCTGCTTATCTGAGAGCTGAGCAGGGCTTTGTGCGGGAACCCCTTAGGAGGCACTCCATCACACGCTTCCCTTCCAAAGCAAGCAGCCAAATGGTGAGCCCCCCTGCAAGAGACAGTGATACAGCCTACACTAACCTACTTAGCCACCCCAGCAGCCTCAAGCAGGTTCCCCAGGCTGTTGGCACTGCTCTGGCACAGGGAGTCCCTGCCCTTGCTGTGCTGCCTCACATCCACAGGCTTGATGGTCAGGTGGGGCTTGAGGACTGCTGCCTTTGCCAGCATCCCCAGCTGCATGTGCTTGAGTTTTGGTAGCGATGCTCTCCGGCCCCTGTGCTGGCTGTGCAATCCATAAATGGCCCTTGAGGACCTCCACCCCTGTCCTTGGGCCCTGACAAGGTCTCATGCTTGTGAGTGGCTGTAGATTAGCAGATTAGTAGTAATGTAGTAAGAGGGAAGTCACCTGGGAAGTAATAGTCATAAGGAAAAATAGTTATTCTCTCACTCATGGGCAGTTTAGAGGAAGGTGAGAGCAAAGGGTAGTTTCTTCCTTTTATCTCATTACAAGAGATGCAGGGAAAACAGCCTCTGTTCTGCCTAAGCATCCAGAGGGACAAGTGGATGTTGGAGGAGCAGAGGTGGAAATCCTTTCCTTCCCCATCCCTATTCACTGTTAAGAATCGAAAGGAGGGAGGGGATTTGGTGCCTGGAGAGGAGACTGCTGATGGCCCAAAAGGTACTGAAAACCTGCTGGGAGCCTGTAAGAGGCACAGGAGGAAGGGAGGAAAGAAGCAAATAGTTGATGATGAGTGGAACTAATGAGAGACCTGGGTCAAGTCACTCCAGCTGAAACTTTTTCTGTGGCTGGGGCATTTAAAAGGTTTCCTGTCCATGTGGACTGTCTTGAGTCTAATAAGCTGTGAGTTCAGCCTGCAGACTTTCCATAATTTAGGACATGGGGACTATGTCCTCTATCCAGATATCCTCCTTTTTTTAATGAAACCTTTCATTTACGCCTGTCATTCCAGTTAAAATCAGCTAAAATTGCCCAGTGAGCTCAGGGGAGTGAGCAAAAGAAAGGCAGACAACTGAACAGGCAGACACACGTGCATTAACTCATCTGCACAAAGCATAATTGTTTGAATCCCATTTCTGTAGAAAATATCTGATTTTTCAGCAAGTGGAGGACCCTGAGAGCCTTGGGGATATGAAGGACTGTGAAAATGGGATGCTCAGTTTTTATTGTCCAGCTTCCATCACTGTTCTAGAGAAGGAGAAATGCCACATATGATGCCTGAAATCTTCAGCCAGAATCTACCTCCAGCTTCCCCCCTGCAATTATCTTCTATATGGAAGAAAATTGTTTTCTGCTCTCAGTCTCTAACTCATAATTTCTTCTTCTTCTTCTCCTTTTTTTTTCCATAAACATCATGAAATCATTATTTGGAAAGAAGGAAAGAGGGAGAGATTAATTAAGAAGCTTGTATTCCAGTTTGAGGCTTTCACTGGTAATCAGAAACTGCTTGAGTTGTGCTTTCAGGGGTTTGTAATATGAACAAAATATCTGGATAAGGAGACAGGCTGTAATTAATTACTCTCTTCAGGACGATTACAGATATAAATAGTAAAACAAAGACAGACAAATATCAGCAGAGATGCCCACGTTGCATGTACTCCATTGTAATGTGGCTCAATAGCACATTATTTTCTACTCAAGGTCAGTGATTCACAGCATGAAAAGGATACAGCGCAGGATTTCTAGGATTTCTAACCTTTCCTAGCACACGCCTGATAATCATCACTTCAGCCTCTTTTCCGAGTGGAAAAGAAACCAAGCGTAGAAAAGAAACCAAGCATAGAAAAGAAACTTTCTCTTCTCATTCCATCCCTGCATTATCCTGTCCTCTGGAGAGCTGGCAGCAGAAACCAGTTAAGCTGGGGTAGTTTGAGCATGAGTGCCATGGTATAGTGGGAAGCAGGAAGCCTTAGGGAGGAGATGAAAGGGAAGGATTGGCAGAAGCCTCTAGCTGCTTTTCAGCATCTCAGGTTTCATGTAAAAAAATAAGTGCCTGGCTGCCAGGGCTCTGCAGCAAATTTTGAAATAAAGAACTGGCCTAGTGTTGCAGCACTGAAGGAGTTTGCGGACAGCTGCAGGATGTGGTGTGCGAATGGCATTGGTTTGTTTCAGTTTGTTTCCTCACAGCCATCGCTGACACTTCCAGCGTCTTCAGCATGGAATGTTTCGTTGCTGACCGAAGAAGCCTGGGGAGAAGAAGGAGAAAGCTGGGCTCACAAAGGTTCGTGTGTTCTTCTCAGGCAAGCCAGAGGCCTGGGCAATGTTTTGGACTGTGAGACAGCAGTGGGCAGGGCTGGGGGAGAACATGTCCTTGTTTTCATGTGCCATGAGGATGGGGAGATGGAATGTTCTGGAGAAGGGGTGTGGCAGGGCATCCTCCTCTCTCTCATGGCTGGGGCATTTGGAAGAGATAACTCAGGCCAGATTACTAGCCCAGCAAGGTGTCAGAGAGCCCAGCAAGGGGTCGCCTCCAGGCACCCAAGAGTCTGAGCCCCAGCCCCGAGTACACATCTTGGTGTGAGAGCAGATGTGGAAAGAGATAAAGGAAAATAAACACCGGTGACCAAAAGACATGGTTCTTATGTCTGTAAAAGTCCACACGAATTATCACAGAGGTAGAAGTCTCCTACACACCCCGAGAATGGTGACATTTCTGCCCGGAGTTTGGATGCAGATTCCGCGGTTACTTTCCTGGGAACTGAGGGAAAGGATTTCGATTTGTGCTCCATCAGGAACTGGATGGTAAGAAACATTGGACCCTAAGTTATATTATTTCTTTGCTAGCTGAAAAATTAATGGTACCTTTAACCCTGCGTGTATAACACTAGTATTGCCTTTTGTCTTATTCCTGTGTAGTAATAGTCTCTTTCAAGTCTTATGTCTGTTAGTTTTGTGTCTATTCAATAATTAATTAATTATATAATGGACTGAATCAGCCATTATTAAAGAACTCACGAATGAGAGTGGGTCTTGGGGTGCTGGCCACCTCAGTGAAGCTACTGCCTGCTGCCGGAGGCCTGGGCAAAAGGCAGGGACTTACTTAAACCCACATCATCCATTTGTAACAAGGGGTCTTTCTGTATGCCCAAACAGGTCAGTCTGAAACTAAGGGAAATTACTGATATAGGATCACAGCCAGCTCTTTGCTAGAGCTCTTCATTAGCAGCCATCCATGTTCTTGCAAAGCAGGTCAGCAGCATCACTGATTATTTTATAGAGAGGGACAAAGAGGCACAAGAGTACACAGACCAATGTACTCACAATTTCTGCTAGCAACAGATACGTGTTTTCCGTGACCCATCTTGAGCCCTACTCCAAAAATACAGCTTATTTTAAGGGCAAAAAAGCCCCAAAGAGCTAAACTATGATCAGCTTCCAAAGCAAGTCTATGCCATAGCAATGAAAACTGCTTCTGTTGTTCTCTCCAGGCTTGTCAACAGCAATATCCAGCTCTGTGTGTGTGTTAGGAGTAGAAATGAGGGGATAACTCACTTTGAAAGCTTTCTTCAGAGGTTTGTGTAAAGATTTCATCAACTTGTTCTTGCACTGACAATCTGCCTAAAATAAAGCACTTTGCTTTGAAAGCAGGGACTGCAGTATCTACTTTTAAAGAAGCAGAAAGCAAGCAATAGTCAGGGACTGGCCGAATAATGCAAGAGGCTCCCTTTTAGAGGACAACAGGTAGGATCAAGCTGATGGGGGGTCAGAAATCGTTGCTTGTCAGGTGAAGAAAAATGTAGGAGATATTGAAAGGTCCAGTGAAGGTCAGTGAAGATAGAAGTGTCATTGAATTTACAGATGATGAGAGATTGCAGGGACTCTTTAGCCAGAAATGATGACTAGTTGGAGGGAGTCTTGTCTGAGACATTCACAATGATTAAAGATGGAAAGTGAAATTGATTGCTCCTTCCTTTCTTTCCTTTTTTTTTTTCTTTAAACTCTGTCCTGCAACGTGGGAACAAGGGGTCATTCACTGAAATTAAAGGGCAGAAGCTTTAGAGCTGATATTTTTTTTTTTTAATGCTGGATGTAGTATCCATGGAATGTATTGTCCCTCTCCCTGAGGTCATGGAGCAGAGGCTGTGGCTGGATTTTAAAGAAGCTGGACTAATTTCACAATCCTTTAAAACATGCCTGAGGCAAGGCAAAAAGGGCAGGTATTGGATCACATGCTTTGGGGCAAAAGCTGAAAAATCCTGCTCTTGAGGCAAGATGGACATCTCTTTGTCAGAGCACGGCAGGCAGCTGCAGTGAGCTTAAACATGCTCACCCCTATGCAACACTCTTTTATGAGGAGTTTCTGCCTCCCTCTGGAAGCACTTGAAGGGAACATGAGCCTCAACTCAGCTTCTCTCATTCCCAGAATGGGACCTTAACAAAGATTCACCTTCTCAGCCGCTGTAAGCCATGAATTAGTGCACCCCACGCCTCAGTTCCACCCCTGCCAGCCTCACGCTGCAGGAGGCTGCAGATGCAGGGTAACAGCGATCCTGCAGCCCAGGAGTCAGGCAGGGTGGAAGAGTCACTGCAGGGTGGGAAGGACCGCAAGGCACGGATGGGAGGGATGTTAATGATGTACGTGCTGCTTCGAGAAGCACTTGTGAGAGTCAAACATAATTGTCAGACCGACAAGATGAGCCTTCTGTCAAAGAAATAAATATATGCCAAGCCCAGTGCGTGGCTCTTGAGTTCTCTCCACAGTAACTGGGATCTGGGTTCAGAGCTGAAGGGTGGATTCAACTCTCACGCTCGTTTGGCCGTGTCTTTTCTTAAGGAAGGTACCCACCATCACGTTTTGTACTTTGGAAAGAGATGGTTTCATTATTCATTGGCCATGAAACTCCGTCTACTAGGGAACAAAGGACAGATAAATCTGCAAATCTGCTGTGACATGAGTCCCAGGGTGACTCTGCCAAGGATGAAGGACTTCCCATTTCGCCACATGGGCCCTACAGGTAAAATTAGAGCCTTCTAAAGTGCCAGAGATGGCTCACGCAGAGGAAATAATGGCCTGGGGGTAGACTTTGGGGCCTGGGATACAGTTTTGTTTGCCATTCTGTTTTCAAGGGAAGACCGTGATGGAACATATGTGTTTGTCTGAAAGAGAGCTGCCCTCTGGCAAAACACAGATTAGGGTTTATTAGCATTTATTAGTGGATTCTTCCCTGGAAATATCAGTGCTCACATCCCTGCGTCCTGGAGAGCCATCAGACATTTCCAATGCTAAGGGGAACACAGGGCTCTTAATGCCCTTTCCCAGAATTTTCTGAAGTAGGGATTACATGTCAGTGCCCCTTGGCCCTTTTCATGCAGGTGATTTTCTTTTTTTTTCTTCCCAGCAGGAGCCATGACTAATAGCTGAGGTTCTTTATTGCTCTGCTGTGCCACCAGACACAGTTTTCCCACTCCACCAGTTAAAACAGGATAATGTCATCCTATTGGCAATGCTCTCAGCTCACTAAAATGTTGCATGGTGCCCTCCCAGTGAGAACTTCGGCCAGGCAAAGCCGTTATGTTTGTGGTTTCCTGCAGAGTTTTGGTGTCAAATCGCCCTTCACCTGCACACTCGTTGCATTCAGATCTTATCAAGATAGCTTCCTGATTAGCTCCATTAAAATAAGTAAACCCTTGTTCTCTTCCCTGTCACTTTGTCCTTCACCTGTATCCTGCATGGCCAGCTGGAGAGGATGCTTTAACTAGTGATGGGCTGCTTCTCAAATTGACATAGAAGAGCAGACTTCTTGTGAATTTTTTCCAAGTCCCCAGACGGTGTCCTCCACTGAGATTGCTGTTGATCAGGTGGAGCTCTTTTCCATCTGGGCTACAGACATGCACATATACACAGAGGAGGGATTATTAATAATGCAACAGTGACTGTGATGAACCATGATAGGTGGTGACAGAAACTGGGAGATGAATACATTCAAATCAGTGTGCTTGGCAGGTATATGAAATATTATTGTGTTGGAGAGAAGACCTTTAGCACTATAATGCCAATACCTCAGGCAAGAGATCCAGCACTGAGGCTGTCAGTCAACTTTGATTTTTCCTAGGTTCCTCTCACTCATCACTGTGGTGTAGGGGCTCCTTTCATCAGGCAGTATCAGTGGTGTCTGTCACTGGTTCTTTCCTCTTTCCTGCTTTTTTGGCTTCAGGAGAAGGAGAGCAAAATTAAAACAGGTAAATAGAGAGGAGAATGGGTGCATTTGTGGGACCTGTGTTACAAAGAGGACTGCATGACACTATAGGCTATTTAATAGCTCTAGCCAGGCTCACAATGCTGAAGCAGTTATCAGATGTGAAAGTCAGGGAGAAAGATATTACACTGCAAAGAGGATCACCCTCATGTATGCAAATACCATTGCTTTTTGAGACCATGAAGAGAAAATGTGAAGTGAAGTTTTCCAAACAGTCCATTGATCAGGCTTATGCCTTTCTTGATCCTTCAGACAGGAAAGGATGAAAATATTTCTAAATTTGAACCCTGCCTTCACTGTCTGAATGTGTATTTTATCTCACAGAAAAGCAAAATGTCCTGCTGGTTTTCTTCTCTGATCCTTCTTCCAGGGAATGGTTCCCCTTTTTCAGCCCTAAGAAATCAAGGCTGAAAAGAACAGCGTGGTTGACAGGTTCCTTGGCAGTATGTGAATGTTGAACTCTCAAATGAAGGCCACATCAAATGATTTGTAGATGATCCACGTGCAGTTCAACATGTTTGCACATAACGCTCATCAAATAATTCTGAATAATGAGCGCAGGTGCAGAAGTCTTGATGTGTTTGCAGGCGTTTCATGATCAGAAGTAAGAGCTTAAAATTTGCCATCTTAAGTTGCTCCTGACAGAATAATCAGTGTGCTCTGCTGTGCCCTGTGGTTGCACCCTCTGTTCTGTGCCTGAATTACAGATAGAGGAGATGCTCTTAGCCCTCCCCATCTAAATGTTTTAACAAGCCCATTTTCTCAGTCTGCAAAGCAAGAAATCTCAAAAGCAGGCTCACTGAAAGGTAGGCTGGGTCTGAGGAATTAAGAATGAAAACCAGAACTGACTTGGATTGAGGGGAGACTGGAGGTGACCACGGTTTTATGAAATGAGGCCATTGGTGTTGGTAGTCAATCTTGTCAGCCTTGGGTCCTTGTTTCCTCATTTTACACACAGCATTCATGCTCCAGCCAGCTCTGTTCTGAGGAGAGGTGACTTGGCGCAGGCTGGCTTGGTGTGAACCAGTGAGCTGTGCTGGTCCATACCCCCAAAGGCCGCATGCAGATGTGTGTGAAGGAGAGGAACCAGTGACCTGGGTGAGGTCAGCATTGCTCCTCATCACAGGCTGAGCTACACAAACACAGTCACAGCAAATCCTCTGTGATCCATAAGCCTCTGGTTCTGGGGTCGGTGCTTTGTTAACTCTTTAGTCATGGGAAGAAACACTTGCATCTCATGTAGGAACAGACTGGACTCTGTGGCCAAGAGCTAGGCAAGACTGCTGCTTGGGCAGTCCCTTGCCTCCAAGGGACTTGGTTTTTAGGAATACTTCAGACCACTTAACACTGCCTATGGCATAGATGTGTCCAGCTTTCCTGACCCTACAAAATCATGTCAACAACTTTTGACCGCCAAGGGTCAGCAGACAGCATATGCTTCCTCGAGCCAAGCCTGGGAGAGCTGTTAGAGATTTGCAGGCAGGGATTGACAAAGCCTGGCCAGAAATCCTATTTCTCCATGGTGAGAGGGGACTGTGACTGCTAGAAAACCTAGCTGGGTCTTTCAATTTGTTGTCCCCCTCACACATACCTTTCTCTGATGGGCAATGTGTTTTGTCCTAAGATAAGAGCACCAGGTGAGTATTGCAGGAGGAGCTGTCTGGTTGCTTGCATAATTAATGCATTCCAGTGGCTGGGGAGCTGAGATGTTTTCATTTGACTTTGGTGCCCACTGTCTTACAGAAGGGCATAAAATACTGCTGGAGACTGGGACAACCGGGTAAACTGGTCTCCTGAAGTTGCAGCCTGCAGGGTCCATCCAGTCCAGAGGCAGGGAACACTCACTTTTGGACTGATGGTTAAAAAGCACTAATATTTGGTCAAATACAGAGATAAAATCCTAAAATAGCTGGATAGGTGCTTTGTTGTTTTATAACAGGTAATTCTGCAGGGCCAAAGCCTGTACATTTCTAGTCAAATCTGCTTATAACCCTTTAAACTGTTGGCCAAATCAGACACTAAGTGGACCTAGCTGCACCTAGACTTCTCTGAGAAGTTTAGACAGCAGGGGGGTCTCACTGAAGCTTGTGACTCAACAGGAGGGACCATGACCTGTAATCCACTGTAATATATGATAAAGCTGCTGTTTAGATGCTGCACTGGGAATATTTAGATCCTGTATTAGCAACAAGTCTAATCACAATCTTCCACATAATCACTGTGCCCTTGCACCCAGCTGAGAGCCTTCTCTCCACTACTCTGCCACAGGGACTGGTCTGCCTCAGATGTGAGGATGGGACTACGGAGGTTTAATCCATTTTCCACCACAGCTGGGGATTTGGATTACCTGCAGCTCCTGCACTGGCATGCCTCTGTCATGGGACAGATCCTATATTGGAGCTGCACTTGAGCTGTTTCTGAGTCTTAACTCAAGAACCACAGGCTGGTGGCTCCTGGTTAAAGGTCAGAGGTACAGACACAGGGATAAATGTCTTTGTTTGGATTACTCTGGTGCCAGTACCAGTGCTGGTACAATCTAGAGTAGTTGCATCTCTGATGGACAGGATGAGGCTCCCTGAAAGGGCAGCATCTGTTCCCTGGATCGAATCTCTTTTGTTTAAAAAGAGTGGACAGCAATCTTGTTGGCTTGGCACATTACAGGGGTCCTACATGCAAATGTAATTATACATATGAAAATCCCCTGAGAAAAGTCCAAATAATTCTTAAATTGGCACAGAGGCTGTACTGTTAGAGGTGGTCAGCCTGCTGGCCATTGCATTTCAATTACCTTTACGTTCATTTGGTGCCACTGAAGTGAAGTCATTTCCACTGATTAGTGCCAAGAACTGACAGATATGTTCTTCCTTTTTGTTTTCTCTTTTTCAAAATTGTTTTTAGTGCTGGTGAGCAGTGCCAAAATTACAGCTCTGCAGCCTGTAGTGTTTTATTCAGCCAGGGAACTAATTCTAGCACAGTATGAGCAAGGGATGCTTTGCTCAGGAACGGAGGCACCGAGGAGGCAGGAATCAGTCAGCTGCACCTCCTCTTTTAGCTGTGCGGTGCATACTCCCAATGTTGGGGATGGAGTGGCAGCTTTGAGAATTTTCACAGCCCTATATCAGCTACACGAGGCACACTTTGACTTTCCTGGGGAAAGGCATAAATTTTGGACTAGAGGGAGTAGGTGGAAGGGGATCCTACACTTGTGCAGTCCTCAGACGCTTGTTTTGTGCCTGAATGTGGAAATGGGGAGTGAAGAGAATCTGTTTTCTTCTCTCAGAGGCAGCATTTAATTGAGCTCCCTATATCCATGTAGCACATCTCCAGGTGGTAAGGTCATGGAAATGGTGCAGCCCAGTTAGCAAGGGTCTGTACCTGCCTGCATAAGGGCTGCCCCTTGTGCCTCAGACACATTCAGGTTGGAAAAGATCCTTAAGATCATTGAGTCCAACTATTAACCTAACACTACCAAGCCCACGACTAAACCATGCCATTGCTGCTTGGATGGGAATTGTTGGTGCTGATGTCTCCTTGGTGCACTCTCACGGACCAGGTGGATGAGCCCTCTTGTACCCCGGCTAATGGGACTGGCAGAAATCAGGCTGCACAAACCACAGAGGAAAAGGTGGGATAACAGTGGTCTCCAGCCACCTCTCATGGACTTGGGCACAGACACACAGAGCTAGGGTATGGTCTCTTCTGTGCCCTTGTAGGCAGGGGAAAGCTGTGACAAAATCAAGTCTGGAATGGGCTTCTTGGTTCGCTTAAAGCACAACCAAGCAACACAGGGTCTTCAGGGCAGGCCAAATGTTCCCATGAGGAAAAACAAATGAACTCCCAATGATGTTGTACAACATCACTTCCCACTGCCGTGAAGCTGCTCAACACACACTAATGAATGACAAGTTACCTCAGTCACCAGGAATGCCCCAAACAGCCTTGCTGCTGACATCTCACTCCCTTCTCCCCACCCTGCCACCTCTCGTCCTGGAGCCCTAAGAAAAAAGAGGAGAAAGGTGGACATTTATGAGCGTGTCAGGGAGAAACAAGTGGCAGGTGTGCTTGAAGCCATGCTTTTCCTGTGACATTTTGTTATGATAATTATTATTTCAGTTGTCTTTGGAGGATAATCAACAGTTGTCTCCCCATGAATATGCTTAGTAAAAATGTCTCAAATGCACGAGAGAATCCATTTATTGCTTCTGTGTTGCAGGAAGCTGAAATTACTGCTTAAATAACCTCTCAGTTCAAGTGAGGGTAAATCAATGCCGACCATGGAGAACAAACTGTGCAGATTTTACTCTTGCGACCCAAAGCTGCACACCATCACAATTCATCTGATCTTCTCATCTTGCCAAATGAAAATGGAGGTGAATTATCTGTCTTTTTCCAGCTGGTATCCCAATGATGTGGACAGGAGCTGCATTATTACAATAGTTTAAGGGATTTTTTCTCTTCAATTGCCTGCTTGTACATTAAAAAGGGAATAGAAAAAACCATGATGCTGTCCTGTTTAATGTGCTTGTGTATATTGTCTCTTGCTTAAGGTTTCCTCTAATGAGTAATTTAAAATCTTATTAAGCATCTGCTTTCTCTGTTAAATATTTCACATGATTATGGACTGAATATTGCTTTCAGCCTTGCCTGAGCCATCTTCCTAAGTCTGAGGGGTTATGCAGCGAGAAATGAGGTCAAGTCCTTGTCTTCTCAGTTTTCATTGTGGTATATTCAACTTGTTTGAGGAGTTGGTTTTCCCACCTACTGCATTGGTTTGCTCTAACCCTGATGGAAGCAGTCCAAATATATGATCGCTTGCATTGCATCTTTGTGGCCAACAGAGTGCCAAGACAAGATGCCTGCATGTTCCAGGGATATTCTAGCACCCTGGGATTGCCTGTGAATGAATCTCACTTCCAGCTGTTTGCTTTAGCTTCATAAGGTTTCCAGACCTTCATAAGATCCTTCAAAATGCTAGAGTCCTTGAATTTGTCAATGAGATGATGAGTCGAGGAAGCTTATTGTCTCCCAGACAAGGGCCTTTTCTAGAACAGGCATTTTAATTCTACTGCATATTGGTGCAAGAAGTGTAGGGTGAAATTTATGGTCTGTCATGTGCATGAGTGAGATTAGTGGACTATAATGATCTCTTCTCTGACTTTAAATTCAATTTCCCTTTTATTTTTAATTAAAGTTGTGTTTCAGGGATTTTTGTACACACTTAAGCAAGGGGTTGGAAATGTGGAATATGATCATGTGGAGAGGGTCTTGGGAAAAGCCTTGGAAAAGCTGTTGAATGAGGAAAAATCCTCAGTGTGATGCAGGCACTAAGAACTCGCTTGTTTGTGGCCAAAGAAGGGGTCACAGAAGGGTTCCCACTGCATGTCTCCTGGAACATCCTGTCTCTGGTCACCACTGCTCTGACAGCAGAGCTACAGGCAAAGGAGAATTTACAGGACAAGAGGGAGCTTTCAACAACCTCCAACTCAACTGAAAGAGAAAAATCAGTTTCCGTGGATACCATCTACACACTTAGACCCTCCCATGCATTTTGAGTTAGTAAAACCTGTCTCCAGGCTGTTGGATTGTCTTAATTAAACTAAATTAATTATTTATTCAAATAAAATAAGACATGTAAAGACTCTCCAGGGAGGCTGTGAGGATAGTAATGCCTCTTATTAGAAAAACATTTCAATACCTCACGCAAACTGGGTCCATTTTATTTGCACGGGATCCTGCTTTGTGAAATTCTTCAGGACTCAAAATAATGAATTTTTATTTGCATAAGGGAGGACCCCTCCACCCCTCTCTTGCCATTACCCTCTTCCTATTGTGTGTTGTGGATCGGCAAATACTAGACAGACATCTCTTTTCCTAAGAAGCTTCTGGCAGACTTCACAAAAACTTTTAGGATCATTTATACAGAGAGTAGCCTAGCAATGCCAAGAAGATATTTCTTTTCTGTGACACACTGTGAGTGATTCTTGCATAAAATTGCCAAAGCATTTGACAAAGTCATAATCACTAACTAATGATCCATGAGGCAATTGCTGTAATTAGTAGCATTATTGATATTACCTTACTGGAGTAATTGGACTCACTTAACCTTTGTTTGTAGCACGAGAAATTGGGATATTGATGCTGACAAGGACTGGCATCAAGTGGACAATAAACAGTCTGTACAGCAGTTATTTGCTAACACGCCTGCAGCCTGGTCTCTGCTGCTCACCACAGCTATGTGGTTGGCTTGGAGCTGCAGGAATTTGGAGCAGTGCAGAGTCCTTTTTTCGCTTGAGCCTGCTCTGACCTGTCAAGGCTGTGCCTTGACTGAAAGGTTAGGTGTGCTATGAGTCCCATGACCTGTGGATTAAGCCTAATGTGGTATATTCTTCATAGAAAGAGTCAGTTTGAGGCGTCTGCTGGTGGGCAGAGCTGGAGCGTGCTTGGCCCCCTGCACGGAGATGAACGGAGCGATGCATCCCTGCAGTGGTCTGAACTCGGGCTACACCTGCAGGTGATGAGGGGGTGCTCCACACGCTGTGCCATCTCTGGTGTTCTGCCAAGAGTGGGGGAGCTCAGTGGTGAGATGTGCTTGTTTTCCCTGGGACAGAACTGAACTGAGACAAACCACCCATCAGATGGCAAGAGCTCTGGCTGCTGAGAGGCTGGGCTGGATTCAGCGTGTTGTCATGGAGCAAGAGGCTGGCTCAGACTTCACTGGGAGAGCAGCAGCCAGAAAGATGAGTTTGCTCAGACAGGTTGGCTCCAGCGAGGGGTGAAATGACAGATGAGAGATGATGGTCATGTGGCACAAGGTGCCAACTACTTTGAGCTGAAGTCCTGCAGTAAAGCCTTTGGGGAAATCAACATCTTTCTCTTTTTAATGACTGCGATATATTATATTGTCCTCCCTCTGTTTGTTTTAATAGGAAACATCCACCAAACCTGTCCATCTGTGCACAGGCCTCCTCTCTGAAGGCTGCTGATGAGGAGGAACACCACCTCTGTTCCCACTGCCCATCTCAGGCAGACTGGATAATGATGATGTTCCTCTTGGCTTTGTACCTGTACAATTTATGGCAATAATAATAATAATGATGATGATGATGATGATGTCTGGACAAAGAAACCATGTCTGTATAGAACTCTCACTTTCCAGCCTGAGCCCCATTTTGAAGGACACAGTGGGGACAAAAGCAGAAGTGTAGAGAAGGGTTCCTTGTGGAGAGCTGCCTTTCATCTTAGCAAAGCCGTCCCTCCCACCACCTCACCCCAGGGCATGAAAAGGAGCCTCTCTGGCTACATGGCTGCATCCAGTCTCGCAGAGCCTCACGGGGCTGGGTGAGGGCCAGCCTGATGGCTCTGTCTTCCATGTTGAGCCAGCTACCTTGGTGCCATTCCAAAGTTATCTCCTAATTAACCTTGACACAAGCCTTAGCTTTCCAAAAGTCTGCTGCACCTCTGAAAAATTCAATTTTTTCTCTGATGAGATGCATTCAGATGAGTTGCAGCTTATTGGGGCCAACAAACAATCTCAGTCCCTTAAGTGTACAGGTGGATGCTTTACCATACTTGTCCTCTTCATCATGTGGAAAACCTGCTACGTGCCAAAAAAATTAATTTGCTGATCTTTATAAAATCTATTTATACAAAAAAAATCTACAAAGGGGAAATTAGATTGAAAACTGACTCCAGACACCACTTAGTAAGAATTATTTCATGCCAGTATATGTTAAATTCAATATCTATTCCACTCATGCAGTGTAGTTTATTAAAATGAACAGCATCTCAAATATGCATTTCTGCATTCAGTTACCTCAGCCTAGTCTTGATGGATCTATTACTGCTGAAGGATACAAATTTCTGTCAATTGTGAGAGAGTTCATGGCCATTTGATGGTGAAAAAAAAAAGGGGGGGAAAGTTGAAGGCATAAAGTGCCTCAGCCTAAAAATAGCAGTGAGAACCAACCAGCAGGAGACCCACTTCAGAGCAATATTTAGGCTGTCTGTGGCCTTTCTGGTGACAGAGCCTGACTGCCACATCGCTGCTAACAGATGGTTTACTGTGACTATTTTCCACTGATAGGGAGGCATTTTTCCAGGGCTATCTCAGGAGGTGATGCAGCTGAGGTGCTCTCAGCAGCCTTTGAAAGCATCCTAGGTCAGGAGGGTTTGGTTTTGTTTGAGCCAACAGATGAGGTTCCTCCCCAAACCCAACCACATCTTTGTGTTACCAGCCCTGTACCAGCTCTGCCCCTAAAACCGCTGTCAGCAGGCACCTCTCCACTCCACCCCACCCCTGACAGAATCTCTGGCTAGGTCTGCTCCTCTCCTCCCAAAACAAAGCTGTCCCCACTTCTCATCCTCACCTCCATGCACCTGTCCAGCACCAGACACCTGTGCACCCAACTTTTTGTTTCTCACACCATCTGGCTGCTTAAAATGCCTCTATCCCAGGGACAAAATTCAGTGTACAACACACTCTGAAGGGGCAGCTGCTGTAAAATTCTGCAGGAGTAAACAAAATTCAGAGGGTCCAAGACAGCAAACGAGAAAGAACTAGGTGTGTCAACTGATTTAAATGGGTGATCTTGGCTTCTCTGTTTGCACACATTTTCACTTTTCTAAATTTCTTGCCTCCACCCCAGATGTTTTGCTATATTTAGCTTGATAGCTAACTGCATTTCCAGTAGCCTTGCAAAGCATTTTGAGCTAAATGAATATGGAAGATCCTACCAGAAATAGTATGATATGATTTTGTGTTCCACATAGGCATTTGCCTTCCAGGGGTGAAAAAGCTTGAAGCACGTATGTGCCTGGTGGTTTTAGAGTGCTGCTCGAGTGCTAATTACATGTGTGAGCTAAGTACTTCCATTAGCTTTAAAGAGCGGGGGAAAGATGAGGCAGATGGAGGAAGAGACTTGCTAAAAAAGTCAGGAGAGATTCCATGGCAGAGCAGAGGTTGAAAACATGGACATGGATGTGTGTTAAGTTTGATAAATCAAAGCTCTCAGCAGTACTATGTACCTGCACTGACTCACATGATTAGAGATCTTGCACCCACCCTTTCCCGTGCACGCTGAACCCCTGACTCCAGAAAATCAAGTGCTTCTCCGTGGGTAATAAAAACAAATGTACTCCAAACCATTAGCCATCACGGGAAAAGTAGGGAAGGGGTGGCTCTGGAGAGTTCTGTCACAGCTGGGCGGTGGTACCTGACACCTGCTGCGCTGGTCAGCTGCAGCCAGAGATGTGCTGTGCGCTGGAGCACACCTCTGTGAGCGGGCTCACAGAGGCAGCTGGGGCTGCAGCCCCATAAATTAGGACTTGCACAAAACGCTGGGTAAGGACATAAATCAGTGGGTCACTCCAGCACCAGAGATGTCTTTAAAATGAATCCGTTTCCGCCAGGGTTGAATCTTCCCAATCAGAGAGCGGCCATTTGGAGCCTGGCTTTGTCACACAAGACTAATTGACAAACGTCTGTGCTACAATATTATCCCTGTCACCCCACTAAAATGCAATAGTAGCACTGGCTTCTATAAATCAGCCAGATCTTAAAAAGGAGAGTTAAATGAGCATCGCATTATAAACCACAAAGCACATTCATCACTCTGCTACAAACCATAAATATGACAAGTACATCCATCAATTCAGCACCTTTCTTTCAGGTCTGAGTACACGGATGTTAGTGACTTAATGGCTCCGGAAAGCTTTCCCTTCCTAAACGCGCTGTGGAGCCTGGTCTTTCATTTACTGCAGTTACCAGAAGTGGAGCTCAACTGTCTGCACTCGTGTTGCTGTGCTGGGAGCTCCTGCAAGGGAAAAATCCACCTCTTTGGAGGCTGCACCTAGCGTGACCCCCTTGGAAAGGGGTAACTCATGCTACCATGCTGCTGGTGCTCTGACTGTACAAACTGGGCAACAGAAGGATGTCAGTCTGCTATAGACATGGAGCTACATAAACTAGAGAATAGTCCAATGGAAAAAAGATAAACAGATCTAGAGATAAGTTTTCAATGATTTGCTGTCAGACTGTAAAGATTTATTGAGTGGCTGCTCTGGGTCTCCTATAATACCATGTTTTCATTAAAACAGCTTGGTGGATGGGCTAGGGAATTATTAAATCTGCAGCTGAGGGTGAGCTGGAAAGGGCTCTACACATGTCCTGAAGGCAGGATTTGAAATGCCTTATGGAAAAAGTGACCCTGAAAAATAGTTTATGGCTCAAGCAGGAGCACCACCAGTTGGAAGACTGCTGGGTTCTCTTTTGGACATGCTATCACCACACTTCAAGAGAGTTCTGAGCCAGCTGGTGACATACAGATAGGGAGCATAGATGGTGGAAAACATGTTGCAGGGGGAAAGAGTGGAAGAACTAGGCTTATCTGAGAGAAGAGATGACTGAAGACAGAGATGACAATGGTTTCTAAAAACACAAAAAACCACAGTAAGGAGAACAGAATATTATTTTTTTTGCTGCCTGCTTTGGTGAGGAATAATGTCCTTACATTGTAGAAAGAGAGATTTAGGTTCGGCATGAGAACAAAACTTCCTGACAGCAATGGCAGAAAAAGCAGTGGAGAAAGTTGCCTGGAAAGGCAGTGACATCTCCATCGTGGGAGGATTTTAAGAGCTGACTAGGCAAACAGCAGATGGTGCCTTGTGGAAATGGGGTGGACAAGATGTTGTTTGAGCCCTTCCATCCCTGTTTTTTATAATTCTGCATTTGGCTAGCACCAGGGCTGTTAATCCTGTTTGTCCTACAGCACGTAACAATCCATGCTCTGCCCGCTCAATTTGCCATGTGCAGTTAGATTTTGGAGGAGGCAGACCTAACAGTTTCCCACTTGCATCTTTCCTACCTCCTGCTGAAGAATGGGTCCAGACGAGTTGTCGCATCTTCCTTCCTTTCTCTTGATCCTTTGGGATGAACAGCAGTGGAGCCCAGCTTCTCTGAGGAGAACAGATGGACTTCAGAAGCAGCACGTGTGCAAAGCCTCGTGGAGGCATTGCCACCAGAGTGCTGTGCACCCCCAGAAACAGCTTTTAGAAGTCAGATCCCAGGCACTGCCTTTGGGTAGAGCAGCTGACAGCATAAAGACTGGCTGTAAAATATCTAATCCTCCAAGGAGAGTAAAGCTAACAAATGCTGTGCTATGCCAGTGTACAAGGATCCTGCCATAGCTAGATCCTGGGGGAAGAGATTGGTGGTTTGGGATGTGTGGAAGTATCACTAGAAGAGTTTTGGGAGAAAATTTCAGGACTTTGTATCTCTTACTTGCTGCCTGTGGTTGTGAGGCTCTGTGCCTGATGCCATGAGGCTGACAATGTTCTTCCAGATCATTAGGTCTGAGACTCTATGACACTTGTGTTGACCCCCAGCTCCTCTCCTCTTGTCTGAAGAGGATATTGCTGCCTTTTGGTCAGAGCAGCCCCCTCCCACTGCATTCAGCCTCTGTGCCACAGAGCACCAGTGCAGCTGTAGCTCCCCGCAATGGAGTGAACTGGCAAAGCCAGCAGAAGAACAGCACCTTCATGGGCCTGGCTGGGAAGGGGAGAAGAACGGGTCAATCCTGTCTGCCTAGGTCCCACATCCCACAGCAAATGGGACCTTGCAGTGGGTCTTTTTCCACCTCACCCATAAAACATCTTTTGTAGTCACCAGAGAATTTGTCAGCCTGAGAAAAACCAACCCCAAACAAAAAGCAGCATCTTTCTTTCCCTTCCTCCCTCCCCTTCCCCCCAAACTGCTGCCATAGACAGATGCCTGGAGAAGAATAAGAACAGGGCAAGCGTATGCGCTGCTGCTTCTAACAAACATCACTTGTTAAATAATTTAGGTCAAGTCAATACACGGAAATCACAGCAACTGCATTAAATGGGTGCTGAGAAACCTGTAGTTGTATTCTGTTTTGTTCAGTGTTGCACCTGAAGCCCTGGTAAATTTGTTAGGGCAAATCCCAGGTGGTGATCCCTACCCAGGCTGCAAGCAGTGCTGCAGATGAGTTGGTGATAGCGTGAAGTGGAGCTGATTCCAGGGGCAGACAGGACCTCACCCTGGGCAGAGAGTGTTTGGGTGGGCCTGGAACCTGTGAGAAGGGTGTTAGTACGTTTCTTGACCCGATGAGCTTGCTCACATGCTGTGCCATTCGCCTCCTTGAAGACTTCTAGCTGTGAAAGCACTTCTGTTGCATGTGTTTGACTTGCACGTGTGCAGCTTCAGAGCAGGGTAACTTACAAGCAGACTCTAAACTGCCCAGAGAACTAGGGGTAGTGGACTTGCCTAATTAGATCTTTGTCTCCTTTTAAAACAAGTCATGCCAAAGATACACTCAGCATGTTAAGGCAAACACCCTGGATGCTGAAAATATAAAATAAAAAATTCTCCTTGCTTGAACCCAACCTTTCATGCCAGTTCATTATGGTGCACTTACTGATTATTGTGAACACACGGTGTTTTTTCCAGATGCCTCTGTACACCATTTCTCATGACGAAGTTTAGTAACCAGCTGCTAGCAAGCTACAGAGGAAAACATAGATGGTCAAAGCTGATATTCAAGTGGTTTTAACAGGCCAAATTTGAGTGGATGCAACTGGGCACAGCAAATTCTGCTGCTTGAACTTCTCTCCTGCAACATTTCCAGTCTCTGATGTACAGCACAGAGGTGCAAATCTCCTACAAGCTCCATGTAGGCTTTTTAACAATGGAGAGGGATGGGAAATTTAAATAAGGACGTTGTGGGAAGATACAGATGAAATGGCTACATGGGTTTGGGAAAAGAAAAGGGAGTGTTGTGCAGCTGCTGTTCTTCCCTATGACCAGGAGAAGCAAGTTGCATCAGTACTTAGGAAAAAAGGCTAAATCCTTCTCAGAGGTGTAACACTTTGCATCAGGCTCACTCTGAAAACCTTGGCTCAAAACAAACCTGAACACGAGAAAATTTAACCTCTAGAGCCAAACTTCATGGCTAGCACACAGCTCTTGGGTAAATAATGACACCAAAACATATTCTTTTCCTTTTAAATGAGGTCCAAATAATTACAGAGGTCTGTCTTTTAGAAAAAGAATTGACCAAGCTTAGCATATCTTAATTAGCTTCCCTCTTCCCGAAGGAAATTCACCATGCCAGAAATTACCATCTTTGAATGCCGGAGCTGTTATAGATGTGTCACTTTTTAATGTAACTGAGCCTGGCTTAACTCGTTTTGACAGGATATCATAACCTGGTGTGGCATGTTAAGAAGAAAAAGTCATCCTTTTGGACTGGGCTTTAGATCGAATAATATTGACATAGAAAAAGTACTGGGGAAAGAAAAGAAATGCTTACAAGCGGGTTGTAGGAATGAGATGTAGCTATTTGTCAGGTGGTGTAATCTGATGGTCCCAAAGGTCAACGACATGTTTTTCAGTAGTGTTGAAACTCCTCTGTCAGTATTCAGTCATTGCTGTTCCTGAAGTGTGACAGTTGAGGATCCTTGAATAATTAAACTAGATAAAATCTAGGCACTTTCGAAAGTCCACTCAACGATTTCTTTGGTTTTTGTTGCTGCAATAGTTATTTCACAGCAGTTATAAGATGATCAGGTTTTCAGATGGCCACACAGTTTAGTAATTAACAGTGATGCCAGAGGTCTCACCTGGCTTCAGCCATCCAAGACTGTGCATGTGGTGAGTATTTGGTGGTTGATAAAGTTTTCCAGCAGGATGTCAACCAGGCAAGGTCCTCTGTCTTCAGCTGGGCTGGAAACATTTTTAGAATCTTTGTTGTACCCTTGAGGAAAATAGCAGCATGTGTTCTTCGGCCTTCTGTGGTCCCAAGTCTTTGATCTACTCAGAGGCCTTCATCATTTCACTTTCACCACGATCCTGTGAAACAGGCCATCCCCAGTTTACAGCTGGGATGTCTCAGGCAGAAGGCAAGCCATGTGGCATGGCCAAGGCTCCCTGGGAAGCCGGTGGTGGGATTTGGAGGCGAGGAGACATCCTCGCATCCCACATGATGAAGGCCCGTTAGTCATTAACTGGGGCTTATCGCAGCAGATGGCACTGCTCCACCTTCTTCACCAGGAGCCTGCTGCAGAGCCAGCGGTGACATTGGAAAGGCTCCTGCTCGCGCGATGGGCTCTCGGCCAGCTCTCTGTGCTCCGCCGCCAAACGTTTGGATTTTCTCGCAGTTTACGATTTCCTCTCTCTTCGCTTACCCCCATCAAGGGCTTGGCTGAATACAGCAATAAGGAAGCAAGGAGGGTCAAGTTTATAAATGACTGTGGGAAGTTTGGTTTCCATGGCTGCCAGCAATTACTGTGCAGACTCAGATGAGTGGAGATTACAGCCCAGGGCTGCTATTTTGCGCGCTGGCAAGACACAATAACAAATGACAAACTTAATTCACTGCTGCAGCAGGGAGGAGGCATCTAACTCTGTGAACTTGGGGCTTATCTTACAGGAGAAGCAGCTCTAAGTGGATTTCTCCTTTTTTCCTGGCTGTGCTGATTCCAGCTAATGCATATTCTTCCATCAGTAGCATCATTTCACCTCAGAGATCTTAAGTCTATTAGTCAGCCTCCCCTTCTATTTCTGGACCCGGGAAATGTTAAGCAAATAAGAAAATTTAGCCCCCAGAGTGGGCTTGGAGGTCAGCCTTATTTTTAATTTCTTTTTTTCCCCAAAGGATGTGATGAGTTTTTTTCTAATTGAAATACAAAATAAATAGTTGCTTGGCCAAGATTCAGGGTGGCAGCTTGCATTCCACAGGGGCTGGGAGCTCACCTCTCCAGAACATTTCCACATGCTGCCTACCGTCGATACAAATGCCAAGGACTTTATTTATAAGACTACAAGTCCACACTGTGGAGCCATTTATTACTGTTAGCAATCAATTAATAGTGCACAGCCATCTGTACTAGCTCAACTTGGTATCAACAGTACAGGGTGTGCACTTAGGCAGTGCATGGTGCACGTTGGTATTCCCAGCAGGAAGGTTTTGTGAGAGCCTCTCTGGCTATTTTGAGCCTTTCCTGGTGCCTTTGAGGCAAAGGAAGCCATCTGGGGCAAAAGAGAGACTTTGCAGTCTGCTCAGTGCTGAGCAGACTCAATAATAAAATGCATGGAGCTTTACAGTGAGCTGGCGCTGAGGCAGTGCTTTTCAGCTGTTACCTCAGTTGTTGTTGCAATGTCCTGACAAGCAGACAAGTAGTGTTCCTTACTTACAGGTACAAGAGATAAATACTGGAAGTAGAGTTATTCACCAAGGACCAGCTCCAGAGCAGGTATTACTCAGCAAGTAGCTCCCCCACCGAAATCCATGGTACTTTGCTGTTGGTGCTTTCCTCTCTGTTGGATGCCGAAAGATGATGGTCAGATCACCCCCACAGCCATCGCCCTGGTAAACTGAGCAGTTTGGCTCTTGGAGTCACGCCTAGAAATGCAGGTTTGCAAATCCCAGGAATATTTTCCTGGATCTTCTCTGGAGGATCTCCACCTCACCAAATTGTTTCTTGAAGGGAGCAGTCTGGGCTCCTGGTGTGGTTGCAACAGTTTCAAAGAAAAGGTGAAATTATCTCCTTACTGGCCTCAGAGGTGGCCCTGATCAGGTGCTTTACCAGACCTTCTGTTGACAGTATTACACTGGATATTTGTGCGTGACTAATTGGGGTTCACAACTCATTTTTGAAGGCATTCCTGTCTGTTCCCTGTCCTGTAGGTATCACCTACATTTTCTGTTCTTAGATATGCTTACTTCACACAGGACTGAACTGAAACACTCATAGTTCTACCATACTTGTTCCTCCAAGATCACCAAAAAATTACAAAGTTGTTTGTATCAGTGACATCTCCTCACAATTTTGTAGCCTTCCAATCTCAGTACGACAGGTTTTACTTACAGATTTTAGTAGATCGCAGGTATGAAAGTAAAATACCATCATGCCACCCACCTCACCTTGTGGGACCCAAACCATAAGACAACTGCCATGATGACAGCTTTCTGGTTTCCATCACATTTTCAGGGTCATCAGTCACTTTAAATCATTTACTACATACTCTGTTGTCTTTGTGTTGTTCTAGGATTTAAATCCAGCTAGTGTGTGGTACCAAGCTGAATGCTTTGGAAAATCTTAATGTTTTTTTTCCCTCAACACCATTGACTTCATCAAGTAAACTTGTAATCACAGCAAAGAAAGATATTAAGTTCATTTGACAGGGTCTGTTTTCCATAAACCCCTGCTGATGGGCATGAATTATATTTCCCCTATTAGCTGCTCCATTATTTTACCTGGGATCGATGTCAGCTTGACAGGCCTATAATTACCTGGGTCGTCTCCTTTACCCTTATGAAATATTAGCTCAACACAAGATTTCTGTCAGTCCTGTGGAAATCCCCTTCTGCCCCAGGAGTTATGGAGTTATGGAGTTATGGAGTTATGGAAAATTAACCTTTATAGTACAGAGAGCTGTAGCCAAAGCAGCACAGGGCAGGACAAGGCTGGTTTCTCTCACTCCCTGCCACCTGCCATACTCAGAAGGTGCCCCCCAGCCTCCCTGGTATCGTTACACACAGTCAGGAATGTTGGATTTTGACTACTTGCCCTGATTTCTTGAGCACAGGACCCACTTTCCTCCCAGCACCACTACACGATGCCTTTCTTCTGTGCCATACCATGGTCCTGTTTTTCACAGTGTGGGTTTTTGGGACCAGAGCTGGGGTCTCTGGCGGAGCCATGCTCCTGGGAAGTGCATCCCAGCAGTGGGTGGCAAAAGCTGAGGATTTCCTCATTGTGGTGGCTGAGCTGCTGGGACGCAGGAGGTGATGGTGTGTCTCGCAGCTCTGCCTCTTGCCTGGGGAGCAGCCCTGAACAAGTGGCTGCCCCTTGGATGCTGAGTCTCCTGGCAGGCAAAATGGGGGTGACTGTTTATTGGCAGAGAGCTTTGTGGTCTCTACATAAGAGGAGGTACACATGCATATATCCTTTGTCTTCTTTTTTCTTTCTGCTGTCCCTTCTTTTCCCTTGCCTTCTCCACAGTCTCTTCTCTGCTTCTGCCTGCTTCTTAACCCTTGTCTTTGTCTGAGCTTCTGCTGCTGTTATCATACCCAGGCAGGGTCTGGCTAGAACAAATGCATATGCACATAGGCACAAAATCCACAGCCTATTGGACCACATGATGAGTGCTGTGTCTTTCATGCTCTGGAGCTGTTCTCGTGTGTGTAGGCTGCAATTTTAACCAATGTCAAGGTCCCCTGGGTGAGAGACAGACATCTTTTAATATAGAACTAAAAATTGGCATGAATAGCTATAACTTCTGCAAGGAGGCAAGCAGACTTATGTACAGGGAAGAGTTCATAATCAATAATATCAATAATATCATAGAGCAAACACACAAGCTCCTGCTCTCTCCATTTATGTGAGCACAAAGATCAGTCAGCACATACACACAGAACAAAGAGGTATGGAAAAGGACTGCCCATGTCAGGCTAGGTTAGATGTAAACCATATTTAAACAGCTGATTCTTTTTTAGGTGTGTTTTCAGCACTGTACCATCTCATCCCAAAGTCAAGAAATTTTTATTGCCAAGTTTTCTCATGGATTTCTTACGTTAACCTCCTTCTACTTTTTCTCTGATCTTCTGGAAAAAAAAATGGATCTGGCATGCATAGAAAAAATCTCAAGGGTTACTGGTCTTTGCTTCCAAAAGTGGTCAGAGTTAGGCAATGAAGAAGGGTAAAAAAAAGTTATAGACCAAGAAATTAGGAAGGAAATACATCAGTGCAGAATATTTCCTCACGGGCTATTGACAAGGGACACAGCCGGTTCAGTAGCAGGGAGTGATCGTCCTGTCAGGTCAATGAGATGGAAGAGACACAGGGAACTCACTCAAATTTAAGAGGACCCCTGTAAGATGCTAAGCACGACTTGCACTTGGATATTAGTTTGCAGGCAAGAGATGTTTCTCTTCCCAACACAGGCCCCATGGAATAGTAATAAGGAAACGTTAAGGACTGGAACCAGCTCAGGGTTATTTTATTAGTGTATGTGGTTATCAGGGAAAGCTTAGCACTGGGGATCCTGTTACACACCGCTGCTTCCTAGTCATTACTCCAAGCTTATGAGAGGAGCACATTTCCCTCCTGGGGGACTCCAGATAATTGTTGATTTGGAGAGTGAAGAAGAATGGCAATGCTGAACCATGCGTGCACACACACACACACACACACACACACAAAACGTCAGACTTCACTCCCCACGTTTTAATGTAGATGCTTCAAGAAGAGATCGAGTCATTGATTTCTCTCTCCAGGATGAACCCTAAAGAATAGGTAGACACTGACACACAATTTGTTTCTCTGTCTTTCTGATAGCAAATAAATGAGGCAGCACTGAGAGTAGTGCTGAAGCCACTCACTGACCATAAAACACCCCCCTAGCACACAATGCACTGCAGAGAGGAGAGTGTTGTAGCATTAACTCTTACTTTCTCACAGGAAAACAAGCCTGAGCTGAAACTGGAGTCACTTTATAACTTAACTCCCAGTCTGAGCTGAGGGCATTGGTATGAAATGAAGACATTGGAAGACAGGAAAGTCTTAAAACTTGGCACACCTGACACACCTGTCCTTATTTGCGTTGCTTAAAGAGGAAGGAACCAATTGTAAAGTTTAATCTAAAACTTATTGAACTTATTTGTAGCTCTCCATGTAGAGCAGGCTCCAGGAAAAGTTTCTGTAGGTACAGAGATGGGTGAAAAGTCCGAAATAACTTATCCATGCAAACTCTGGGAGCACAGGCAAGTGAGTTGTAGCTTAGTCTGTAGCTTACTGTGTAGCCCAGTGATTTTATGGAGGTCACCTGGGACAAGAAATTTTATTTCCTTTCTGGACAGAGCAATGAACACCTGAGTCCAATCTGTTATGGCAGCTCAGCTGATGAGCAGTAATTTCATTTCTGGTGGCCACTCTGCCACAGACATTTTGCAGATATACTGCTCATCCCACCACTGTTTTAAAGGAGAGGGAATCAAGACATGGGAAAGGAAGAGGGGAAGAAGAAGTGTTTGTTGGTACCCACAATCTCTGTGGGCACTGGGGTACTGGCTCTTCAGTGGTTCTTCACTGGGAGAGAAAGCAGGCTTTTCCCTTCTCAGATTAGATGAGCATTGCTCAGTCCAAACAAAATCATCTGATTTTAAGAATTTCAGAGAACTAAGCCATTTCCTCCTATGGCATTGCTCCACTCCCTATATTTAACCTCCACTTACGGGCATCAAAGCAGCAATGACCTTCTTCTGTCACTAGCACCTCCCAGCATGTCCAGGGACTACTTTGGCCCTCAATGAAAGGGAAATCAGCTCTAAGTACTCTCCAGGAAGGCCCCGGGAAACTCGGGTTTTGCCAAGGCTACATAGCTTCTGGTGTCCAAACCAGCCAAATTCTGTCTGGTAGGCAGTGATCCCTGCAGCACAGACATCTCCAGATGGATAGGGCCCATCAGGGAACTCCTGCTGAAAGAATATTCACATATGCTGCAGTAACCCTAATTGTGCCAGTGGTTCTTGTAAAATGCACAGACAAGGGCCATTCCTCCATTTCTCAGGTCCACTACAGGCCATTTAACACTTGCAGAGTGTGTTCAAAACATGAAGTCCAGCAAGATGTTCACTTCTACAACTACAGCTGGCGATGTAGCCCTGCATGTTGAGGTCTTGCAGCCCCACAATGGGAGAGGAGGTGTGATTCCTGCAGGTCCATCACAGCCAGCGCCTCTTTAATGACCCTGTAATGACAGGACAAGGAGGGAGGAAGGTTCTCTCACTGCCTTAACGCAAACAGCAAAGAAAGACTGAAAAACTGTGAAAAATCATTTGCCAGCTTGTCTTTAATTACAGAGCATCAGCCCTGTGCATTGACCTGTACTAAACAGGGTGGTCCCTCTGGGGTACTGATGTCTCCTGTTCTCCGTGCTGTTTGTCCGGCAGCTAGAAGGGATACCAGTAAGTCATCAGGAAACACCATGTTCTCACAGACCCAGAGGTGCCTTAATTTCCATAATAATATTGTTTTCTTCTTAATTATTAATAGTCTTCCTAGATGAATATAGTCTTTAAAAATGTATTAAGCAGAGCTGTTCTGCCCTGAAAAAAAGAATAATAGTAAAACTTTTTCTTACAGCTGCCTGAAGGTTTTATCCCACTGTGAGATGTTTGAAGGAGAAAGAGTAACTTAACAAATAAGGCATTGGATAGAAACTTCAGGAGCCTCACTGCTGTCCTTGACTGTGCTGTGGGTGTCCACTGTCACCTCTGCTCCCTCTCTGCTTACCTGTGGTGCAGAACAAGTTGTATTTGTCTGGCGTGTACTTTCTTCTGAGGCTTTAATTTTCTTCCTTCTGACTCTGCAGAGGAGGCAGTGGTCCAGGGGACTGGTGTCACATGGGGAATTCAACTGCTGTTGAAATCCATATAGTGATGTAAAGGAACATTGGGGCTGGTTAAGAGAGGGTCTGGGAAACACACATAACTGCATTTGGGAGGTGGGTATTTCTAGATGTTTTTCACGTGATGTTGTCTGTCATCAGTCTCTAAGGTAATATTCCAGTGCTGTCATAGAAATAAAACTAAGCTCTAAAGGTGAAAAAATCAATGTCTCTTAGCTGTGGTCTCAGACCTGTTCATGTACACTTTGAGACAGAGGATACCTCATGGCAGCCCTCTCCCTTAATATCCTCTACAAGTCCTTTAATGCCAAGATCCATGTGAGGCATCAGAGAGCCAGTTAAAGGGTTATCCTAAAGATAATTCCGCGCTGGTATTATTATTTATACCAGCCAGTAACATGGTAGAAACCTCACAAACTCCCCACAGAGTTTTGTCTGCGTGGTTCAGGTAGAGAAAGCAATGCAAACAGCTGAAGCAGTTTATCCCAGAGAGCACATGGGCCAGGAGCAGAGCGGGAGCAGCACTCGGATGCACTTATGTGCATGCACTCCTCTGTGCCGGCTGTTCAACAGTGCAGTTTGTCCCCTTAAGGACAGCAGAATCCCCCACTAGGATTGCTTAAACTTTGCAAAACTCATCTATTCCAAATGACTACCCAAAGTAATCATTTACATGCAACCCAGTATTGTCTCAGAAGTAATTTACTACTGATTATTCTATAATGTGCATGCTACTCGTAGCAGCTGCACAGCATTACATGATAATCAGCCCTGTGCTTCGGAGGGAAAAGCTAAGTGGCTCGACACAACCCAGCCCCTCTCGCCAGCCAGAAATAATCTGATTATTCCCTAAGATTATCGTTTTTCCTTTGCAGAAAGTTCTGATCGCCTGTCACTCCCAAGGACATCCATCATCCCAGCACGTGTGGAGCAGGCCACTAGGTGGAAGTGTTGGCTCAGCAAGCTGAGATGACAAGCTAAACAAAAGAGGAGAAAGTCCTGGGTATCCTGGCTTGCTTTCCCTTTAGGAGCATCTGCACTAGCAGCCCAGCCTCGGACTTGGTGAAAGACACCACTGGAGTGGGTGCGCCATCATTTTGACGTGGGTGCATTGTTTTGTGGCTTGCTGTTGAATTAAAAAAAAAAAACCAAAAAAAGGGAGAAATTACAACTTAAATTGAGGCTAAATACTAGATTGAAGCAGCCCCATAATAAGGAATCCAGTTCTGCAGGGTTCCTGCTGAGCTCAGTAGTTGTGAAAAATACAGCTGTTTCTTTACGTGCCTTAAAAATATAAAAGCAATCAGCCCTAGCCTCTCGGTTTTAGGGACTACCTGTGGCACTTCTGGCCTGCCGTGTTCTCCTGGTACCTCCTTATGCCCCATTTTGCTGCAAGCTCAAACTTCTGGGGAAAACGAGCTTTTGTCCGATGATCAGGCGGTTTGGCTGGAGAAGAGCTTGGCACAGCGATCGGAAGAGCTGCAGAGCTGTGATGCCTCCCTGAGATAAAGGGGGTGACCTGAGGCTGAACGCTGCCTTTGGTGGTGCAAGGGAGGTCTGATCCTGATCCCAGCAGGAGGGCAGAGCGTGGGGCCGCAGCCTGCCCACCCCGTGTCAGTGACAGGGGCTTGTCGCACGCTCGGGGGGGGCTCGCAGGCAGTGTGGCAGCTCGGCTGCTGCCCCCTCAGACGCTCGAGTGCTGCTAAACCTGCGTGCCATGAAGATTTCTTCCCCCAGGATGGCTGAGAACCACAGAGGCTTCTTGCTTCTCTAAACGTGTGAAGGAGGGGGGCAGCGGGAGTCTCTTGGCGGGCGGAGAGGGCAGATTTACCTGTAGATGGAGGTGTTCCCGCAGGGCAAGCTGGTGCTCTGCCTCTGTGTTTACTCTCCCAACAGCTGCCACTTAATTAAAGGGCTCCGGCAGCAATAAATACTTCGGTGTGCGGCCTCCTCGTGAGCCGCCTTACGCAGAGGGGTTCCTGGGGTCGCTGCCTTCCTGCGGCCACTGCCGGCTGCCTGGCACTCAGCATGGCCACGGCTGCTCGCCACCGCCTCGCTGCGCCTGAGCAAGGCGAGCTTGTGCCTAAAGGGGGCACAAGTGAATCTCGGAAGGCTGGGATTCGTTTGGAGAACGTGGAGCATCTCAGTGTACGCAGGTATAGATGCTGCCGTGTGACAGCTCTGTAAATCCGCCCGTGCGGCCCACTAAGGTTGGAGGGCTGGATGCTGAGAGTTAAACAACGGGTGTCTGGCAAGAGGATGTCGTCGCGTGCTTGAGAGAAGATGGGGATGATGAAAATAAACGAATGCCCTTGATAGCACTCCTCTTGGAAGTGTAAGGAAGAAGTGTGAGTTAAGGGGACAAACTACGCAGTCTCAATCACATGAACCTTAGGACTCATGCAAGTAGGAATTTATTGGGTTACCCTGTGGCTTACAGGGACAACCTTACTGCTTTTATTGCCTTTTGGGGAGCTCTTCAGGAGAGCCTTTTGGGGGTCTGAGCTGGCCCTGTCACCGCCATGTCCCAGCCTCCCAGGCACTGAAGCTAAGCCAGGAGGTCAGGGAAGCCAGTTTTAGGAGGTTGGAGCCTCTGGGTTTCTTCTCAGAGCTGATGTACCATGCTATTTCATACAACAGAGAGGTGATGTGGCTAGCCAGCTAATAGTGACACTGCCAGGTAGTATTTTGGATTAGTGCTTTTTTCTTTTCTCTACATGCTCCAGTAAGTCATAGTAAACCTTAGGTTAGCCCCTTCAGTTTGCATGTTAAAAACCACTCATTAGTGCATATTAGTATACCCCTTTCCAAAAGTTTCTTTTTCCCCATGCTCTTTGCACTTTCATAGTATGGTCCTCGGTGGATCTTGCAACACATTCAGTACTTCTTTGGGGCCACACATAGCAGCCAGTGCTGGAGGCTGCACAAAAGAAGTGCCTGTCCCTCCACACCATCTTCTGTGCTTCTCCACAGACCGTCTGTTGAAGCACAGAAGTGCCAGACCTGCCGCTTGCCATGTTCCAAGATGTTGCTGCTGGGGCCGTCATGGTCTGGTTCACAATGGCAGAGCAAAGCGCCCTTTTGTTCTTCCCACTCTACATGTGTCAGAGTCCCCAGGGAAAAAAGTAGCTGGTGCACCAGAATTGCTGGCCTGCAACACTTCCCTAGTGTTGGTTTTGTTTGACATGGTGCTGTAGTCACTGAAAAAGTGATAGCTGCTACCAGCAGAGCAGCCCCTGCTGTAAGTGGGGAACAGCCCAGGAAAAAAGGCACCTGTAGTGCTCCTGTAGGGGCTTCATCAGAGACCATCACTGAGGGCCTTGTGGATGAAACTTTGTCCCAAGGGGAGGGTCCTGCCAAAGGTGCACGTGGCCCAACCACTGATTTATTCCAGCTGAAGATACACCCCAAAAGAATGTGTTTATTGTGCTTTTTCTGCTCCCCCAAAGCAAATTTCCTCCTTTTCTGAAACAGCAAGATTAATACTTAGTGCTTGCTAAGCACTTTACATGTTCAGTGTGCTATACAAATATTAACTAATGAATCTCATCATGACACAATTAAATCTTATTTTACAGTGATTGAATGTTATCTTACACTTTATACAATACTGTAATTACAAAGATAGGGGGGAAAAAAGCCTAATAGATCTAAGAGTGAGAATGATTGACAGTTTTATGGTTCCTTTTTTCCCCCCTTCCTTATATCCAATATGACTGGAGAATCCAGCAGAGTTTTCTGAAGGCCATGACTTGTGAGAAAATTAGTTCAGAAGATGAACAGATCCCAAACCCAGTGATGGTTAAATTTTTTTTTGAGGGATTCTTTTCAGTGCTGGCCTTTTTCCAAATTTCTTCGGAAATGATGTTGAGACATCAACGCCAGTCTGAGCCCAGCCTACCCTGGCTTTCTCTCTCAAGGAGCCAAAGCTAGATGCAGACAGCAAAGGGTACTCTTTTCCCTGACCCTCACTCCTGAGGAGGGTTTGCTTACTCAGGAGAGCACAGATCCATCCCAGCCTCCTTGGCTCCCTGTCCACATCCTGTGTGTCAGACAGCCTACCACCCTCCCTCCAGGACCTGCTGCGCACCTCTGCAGCTCCTGGCCCCACAGTTCCCACACTCCTGGGCCTTGCAGAAGCCCTGGAAAGATGGATGCCCGGGATTCCATGCAGGGAAATGTGGAACAGGACACTCAGGCTCCTGAGGTGCTCCTGTTGTGGGTGGCCTGGTGGCAGTGCCCATCCGTGTGAGGTGACCAAGGCAGCATGTGTTTGCAGAGCCCCTCCTGTGTGCTGCTCCCCAGGCTGGGGCTGGGGAGCAAGGCGGGAGAGAAGATGGTGCATCAGAGGGAAGGACTGACTGTAACATGGGATCACCCCCTTACAGCCTGCTCCATGTTACGTGCTGTCTGTCATAAAGACAACATTTGACTCTGAGCGGTGATGAAACTGCTTTCCAAAGGGAATGCTTTCCTTCCTTATCTCTCCTGCCTTGTTTGCCAGGAATAAACCTCTTCTGAAGCTCCCCTCAAGACACAAGGATTGCTCTGTTGGCACAGAGCAGGTGGGGCCAAATTACTGTTGCCAGGGTAGAGTATTTGCTCTGAAGTGCCCTGTGTGTGAAATATAGAGCTGGGCTACAAGCTTGTCTTGCCAGGGCAGCAAAACTGGGGGCTCCTTGCAAATAAAGCAGCTCCACTAGGCCAGGAGGGCAGGCTCTGCTCAGCACAGGACATAAGGAAGAGAATACCTGACTCCAGAAAACTGTCTGGGTAGCCAGAAAACTGCTCTGCCATGCTCCAAGTATCCAGTGCTCCCAGGAGAGCAAGGGGTTTCTGGGATGCTGAGGGCAGTGTGACTTCCACTGCCAGAGCTTCTAGAGACCCACAGGTCTGTGCTGGCAGCTGTTTTGTGATGGGCAAAAAGGTACTGATCAGTAGATCAGGCAATGTTTGCCACAAAGGTGAAATGAGGACACACACAGGTGCTTGTAGGAGGAAACAGGACTAATTTGGTCTGTGACAGGAATGTTGATAGCAGGAAAAGCTGTAGAAGAGAATATGAAGAGGATGCTGAATGTGATCAAACGGGACTAGAAGAAACAAAGTGACCCAAAAATTTGGTTGTGTAAAACCCAGTCTAAGATTTTACTGAGAAACAGGTGACAAGTAGCAAACAGGGGAAGCAGGCAGACAAGCCCTGGATGGCTTTCTAGGGGCCAGCCCTCCTCTGCAGGGTGTGCTGACAGCTGTGGTGAGTGGTCAGCCTCTATCCCTGGGGCACTCCTGGCATGGCTGGTGAAGTCAGCAGGAGACAGTGCCCATTGGATCTGTTCCAAAAGCAGAGGAGGTCTAGATGTGTCGGAGTCACCTCCAGAGAAACAGAGTGGGAGTAAAAGGAGCCTATGGTAGTGCAGCTGCCCCGATGCTGGGAGCAAACCAAGCCCCGTTCAGGGCTTGGGTATCCCCACGTGCCACAGGTCTGGTTAGGTGTCCTGCTGTGCTGATGAAGGCACAGTGGCAATGTTCCTAGGAGGTGTAAAAAGGGGTGAAGGTGCTTGCAGTGCTATCCAAGATGCTGAATCAAGATTTCTCTCTCTCTATCTAGGAACAAAGTCCATGAAATGCTTGGCATTTTGGCATGCCTGTTCTGCAGTGAATTAGTGCTGGCAAAGCTTTTGCTATCCCTGTTTGTTTGGGTTTTATTTTAAATTTTTTAAACCATAAATATCCAAGTTATAACTGTTAATATCTGAGTTGGCTTTTGTGTGATCTGATAGCCAAGTGCAAGCATCTCACACCTCTTGGAGCACTGGAATTGCTTGCATTGCTTTATACGTGGTGGTGTGGCCATGAGGGACAGTTGCTGCCTCTCACCAAATGGCCACAGAAAAGATGACAGCAGAGAGGAAACTGGCTGAGGCTTCCAGGGAGAGCAGCTGCAGTGGGTGCCTCTGCCCCTCATTTTTCTCCTCTTAATCTGGATCTGTGATGGGGTCCTGCTACTGGTGTAAGAGGATTGCCTGGTAAGGACTGTCACCATGACCCGTGGTGGCCTCACTCGGCATAATTCTCTGAGGTAGAGGCCAGCAGACAACCTTTAGGCAAGGAGGTAACCTTTTGTCCAGGAGGCAACTGAAAATGCCAGGTTTCTTTCCGACAGCTTTGAAGCCCCACTGAAACACAGTTCCCTAACTGCACAAGCGTCCCTCTCGTCCCTCTCTTCTGGAGCAGGCTGCTGGTGCTGCTCTGGGGGTTGTTCCTGCAGCTTGCAGGGCTGGCTGGGATTGCCACATCATTGCTGGGCTGCGCTTCTGCCCCTGCCCCTGCCCCGTCAGGCACATCAGACGTTGTCCCTAGCATTCAATGGGCTGAGGAAATGCCTTCAGGGCATTTCTACTCCTGCTTCCCATGGGCCTGTAGACAGCCCAGGTGCAGTGCAAACCCCATGGCAGGACATTTGCTGCAGGAGGGGTGCACTGGGCATGCTTAGGGCCACTTTAAGCACCTTTTCCATAGCCTGTAAGCCCCCTCACATGTGCCTCCAGGAACTCTGCCGGTATCTTTGTGTGGCTTCCCACTAACACTATGGCACAGCATGGCAGGAAGGGTGTCTGAGCTCCGGCATCCTCCAGCTATGCGGGGGGCTGTGCTTGCAGGCTGTGTGTGAGCAGTGAATCTGCGTGCAACAGTGACCTGGGGTGGTCCTCCAGATGTACTGGGGACACAGCTGGAGCACCAGCTGTGTAAGTAGTCCGTGGCACAGGCAGAAAGCATGCAAGTCATGAGCTTGCTGCGTTTAAGACGATTTGAGTCCATCCTTAACCCTGCAGCAGAAGCACAACCATTCATGTTAATCTCCTGTCAGGAGGTGAGTTTGTGTTGTTGCGCTGAGATAATGGGGAAGCAGTGATTGCATGGGAAAGAGATGCCACCTGAGTCTGCAGGGACAGGGACACAGAGAGGAAGGCTATGTCCTCTCTCTCACCTGGGCTGTGGGCTTTCTCCCTGGTTCCCCTTCCCTCCACAGCAAAAGCTCTGCATGGTTATGAAACTGTGACAGCAGACAAAAAACGCTGACTGAGGGAGAGAAGCATAGTGGGAACTCACATATTATCACTGTTAATCCCTTGTAGATTTTCCCCAGTGAGAGCCTGTGGCTATCAAAGAGCATTAAAAATTGCCACAGGCTGTTTGTGGGGTGCAGAGCGGGGATCAGTTTGGGTAAGACCAACATTGTTTCCCTGCTAGAGATCATTCTGTAATGCCTAATGAAGGACAGGGTAGGAGCTCTGGCATGGATTAGCTGCAACCCCTCTGTTAACCTGTGCTATCCCACAGAGATGATATTGCAATAAATAATAAAGCACATCAGTGCATAAACATGCTGTCTTCACTCTTCCCAGGTCCTATTCCAGTGGAGCAAGCATTGTGTATTCCACACCAAGCTAATCATGGGGAGGAAATTTGCTGCAGACCGGAATCTCATCAAAGCAAACAACAGCAATCTCAATGAATTGCAGCAACCCAAGTGTCTGCTTTAATCACTCACTCATGTGTTTCCTTTAGTAAAATAAAAGAAAACACGACACATGTAAACTTGATCGCTCTTAAATGAACAGTTTAATCCTGGCACGGCTCTTGCTTGTCTACAGAAGGAAGGGGATTGACTTTACAGGCAGGCTTCAAGATGCAGCAGCACTGGTGTGTGTGTTGCACGGTGAGGGTAAAAAGATAATAAGCAAGGGAGGCTAGTGATGCTGGGTAAAAACGTGGTGTCAGGGAGATTAGAAAAGTCATAGTGTAAGTAGGAGGGACTGGACTAGGGCTTTGGAATTCAGAGAGTATGTTACTGAGTGCCACAGTGGATGGCACGTTTGCAGGCCTTGGGTAATGCTGGGGTATCACCGGCCTTTTCCTTCTGGAAGTAACAATTAAGGCTGCAACAGAGAGAGATGTTTAGAAACAACAGAAGCTGCTGCCCAAGACCACCTGCCAGATATGGGTCAGCTCCTCACGCCAAAGACAGGTTGTATCAAAAGTACTCCTTTAGGCTAGCTAGACTTTGATACCTGGTCTTTATTTACCCACTGGGGTAAACTGGAGGATTTCTGCTTAAACGGAACCTACACTTTTTTCCCCATGGAACTTTGGTTGTTTTTGATGCACTTATGGTGGTGGTGTACTTCAGCTCATTTGAGGAATAAATGCACAAATCCTTTCCATTACTTTCTCCTCCTCTTCTTGCAGCAAAAATCCAGAACACCTCCATTTTAGGCAAGCAGAAGCTGGACTTTTTCTTTCAACAGTGTGTAATCGACCCATACATTATTTCATTTGCTATTTTGTCCCACTTAACCATCATTCCTCACTTTCCACAACCCTGAAAATTATTTGGTTTGATTCAGGATTGTGTTAATAGATTTACCCCAGGGCACTGGCATTGACTCTAGTGGCATAATGCCTGATTTATGTCCTGTGTGAGATCAGAACCAAGCATGCCACCTCTAATCCTAAATCATTTTCTCGCTTTCATATTGTAATATTGATCTGTCTATTGCAAAGCAGTCCAGGCATTCATCTTGTTATCAGATTCTCACAGGAGCACAAGGCTATGTTCAGTCAATGATTTCTCAATAAATGCTCTGTTTTTAAGCAAAAAAAAACCCCCAAAAAACCCACCCAAAAGCAGACAAACAAAAAGAGTTAATCCTTAGACTTGACTACAAAACAAAGCTAAGTTAATAAACTGCAAAACGGAGTGGAGCAATGGGGCTAGTTTTCCCTATATTCATTTGTTTTTAATTAGTGATTTACCCTGGGATAAAGCCCCTGAACTCAGTAGAGCTTGCTGCTAAATAAGATGTTACTGAGCTATAAAGAGGCCTGCCTTCCCACCATGAAGCTCTTGGTGTAGATGAGCACTCGTGTCCCTTGGCCGCTCGAATTAGGGAATGAGGAATGTGGATTTAGGGAGAATGAGTGGTGTGTTGGTCCATCCAAAGGAATATTCCCTTTTTTAACCTGAAGCCCTAAGGATCCCACTAGCTTCAAAGAAAATTTTTCCAGGTTTAAGCAATTTGAGCTTCCTAGAAACTCTCTTCAAGTAGCTGAAGCAGCCCAGTGCAGGTGTTGAGAGTCCTGTTAGAGGCAGCTGGCTGGAAGGAGCTTGGTATCACTTCTGCTGTCGGGCACTTTGCATTGAAACATGGGAATGCACCACCCCCCTACCCAATCCTATTGTGATGGATGCCCAGTAACGCCCACTGCACAGCAGGTTTAGTGTCCTGGTAGCTCCTCTCTCATCCTCGCTTCTGACTTTTCTTGTGTCTTTGATCAATGCAGTATTTCATCTTAGCCACACTCCATTACGTTTTCTAAATGTTAATCCTTGCAGTCCTCATAGCAGGTGGTGAATTGGCTTGTTTATTGCTAAACCTTTGGGAGAAGGTGGAGTACTCATTAAAGGTATTTATGATGAAATACAGTTTTAGCAGGATGGGACATAGGAGCTACACTTACAGTAGTGAACCAAACAGTGCTCAAAAACCACTCTTGGATGTTGACTATTATTGGCTGTCCTGTTGGAGAATTCTCAGGCACACTGCTGGCCTGTGCCAGCTCACGTTTGCCTGTGGGCATGGTTTGGGAACGGGATTGTTTCACAGACCCCTCCCCAGTGGCAGTTTGCATACAGCTGCCTTTCTCTGAGTGTTGGGCAGAGCATTAGGCAGCTCCAGGCTGCTCCTTGGACCTGCCATAGGGAGTGTGTGGGAAGAAGGGCAGTGAAACTGGTGAAGGGTCTTGAGCACAAGTCTTACCAGGAGCAGCTGAGGGAGATGGGTTGGTTTAACCTGGAGAAGAGGCTCAAGGGGAAACCCTATCGCTCTCTACAATTACCTGAGAGGAGCTTGTAGCCAGTCAGTCTTTTCTCCCAGCTGACAAGTGACAGGACAAGAGGAAATGGCCTCAAGTTGTGCCGGGGAAGGTTTAGATTAGATATTAGGAAATTCTCCAGGGGAGAAATGCGTCAGACAGTAATGGACAGAAATGGATCCTTCAGCTCTAAGGCTGTTACAGGAGTGTTAAACAAATCTTAACTGTGTTGAAAGGATGTTATTGCATACCAAGAAACTGGTGCTTAGCTCTTCTTGGCCACCCCATGCCAGCTCCTCCCAAAATGCCAGTCCTGCTCCACCCATGTCACTCTTGAGATGTGAAACCTCGTGACAACATGCTGGTGGCACCTACAAAGCTGAGAGAAGTAGAAATCTAACCCTGGCCTGCTGGTCCTATGCATGTCTCCCAGCATAAATAAACACGCAAGTCCCCAGGTATTCATCATGCCCTTTTTCCTATGAAGTCTGCTAGAGCAGTAAAGAAACACGTGCAGAAAGAAAAGCAGATTTTATAAATAACTTAAGAGAATTTATCACATTTGGGTGGTCTAAATTTCATCAAAGTTCCCATGCTACTATTGTGGACTTAAATAAGGTGTGGAGTGATACCGTAGTCAGAGCCAGCCAATATGAAGTGCCAACTGCCAAGAAATATGTACCATTTAACTCATATGCCTTTGGCCAAGTGTTGCCATAAAGTTATCTCAGCCACCAATTCTCACCTTGTCCCCGATCTCTCAGCTCCACCCCAAGCTCTGAGATGACCTCTGAGATGGCCAAGGCAGTCACAGCAAGTCATTTAGCAAGTCACATCCCCTTCTCAAGCAGAAGAGCTGTGTGGACAGAGGCCTTTGTTGCACCGGCCCCCTTGTGCCAACATGCACGGCTGGTCAGGGCAGCACGCAAACCTCAGAGCCAAAACCTGTCCAGAAACGCAGGGATTGTCATCTCCATTGCTTCAGTGTGAGTGAGACTGATTGCATGCTGCAACACCTTTTAAGACGCTGCAGATGTAATTTGGAGTACCTGTGCCTTTCGCTTTGCACTCCGCTCTACACACATGTTGCAAATGAGGTTATTTTGCTGACGGTTTTGAGAATGCCGTGGCTGCAGCAGCGCTCCCATTTGAGTAGCACCTAGTGAGAACAGCGTACAATATATAATCAAACAGCCTTGGCAATCCCTTTTCATTAGTGGGAGTAAATGCTTGGCACTGCATCAATCTTCTGCTCCCTCTCTTCTTCCTCTAGGAGTGCCAAGTCATTTTAAAGACACATTAAATTGCCAGAAGTCTCCCAAAGAAAGCCAGTCAGCTCGCTGCTCGTTTGGATGAAGTTAATTACAGCGAAGATTAAAATCTGCCGTTCTTGATTGGTGTTGTTGAGACTTACAGAATCACATTGTCCTCGGGGAGCTGCCTGCCAGCTCTCCTCCCTCCCTCCCTCTTCCCGTGTGTGTGCCTTTTCTTTGTTGTTCTTCGTGATGATTTTGTTGCCTTCACTGAGGTATATCTGACCAGGGGCTGAGCTGCTGGGGGTGTGAAGTGCTGCTGCCTTGTACTGCTGACCGAGGGAGGTGTGGAGGTGCCAGCCTTGCTCACCATCAGCACTGCATCTTGTCTCGGTTGCTGCCTCGAGTTAGGATGGGGATTTTCCAAGCACAGAGAGTATGTCCTGGGAGTGATGGTGGTGCATGGAAGTGGAAGGAAGGGCAGCTTCCACAGACATCTAGTGTTACTTAGGAGGTCCCCTGAATATGTGGCTTCTGGCCAGGCCCACGAGCACTCTAGAAGAGCAGTGTAGTTACTGCTTTTAGGGTTCTTCTTGTCTTTTTTGTTTATTATGGTACGTAACACCTGCATTTCTCCAGCCAAAGTTTCCATTCCTAAAAACAAAATCAGTAGCAAATGGCTAACGGGAAGGATTTGTGATGCCAGAGAATGCTGCGGTCTGTCACATGGGCTAGCTGTGTGTGCCCTTTTGCATCTCTCCCAGGTGGGATAGAAGTATTTTGGGGAAATGCTTGGAGGGGAGGAGACAGAATAAGCTTGCTCTGTGCTGACATGGCATTCTTAGCCCTTTCCTGGACTTCCAGTGTGATTTTGGAGATGACTGGTGTGAGAGGTGTCAGAAGGGTGAAAGCAATACAGTGCTGCAGAGGCACGTGAAGGGCCCGGTATGTGTGTCTAATGCTGCACCCTAGCAACATCCAGATAAGCCACTGAAAGTAAATTTCCTCTGTTTTAGAGGAATAGTATTTCAATACCTCTATAAAAGATCACAAAACCACGACTGTTTATCAAGTGGAAAACACAAGAACACAGTCACAAATGTATTTTGGCTTAGTTGGGAGAAAGAGGGTTAATGACTGGTTTTCACTGAGCAGCAAGAATAATTAATTCTTATAAAATGCATAAAACATTCAAAATTTTGGACCAGAATTTTCTGAAAAATTAATAACTGGGAATATCCCTTAAAACCAGGGTTGGCTGGCTTAGGAGCATATGGGATTTGGCATCCCACCTATGGAGTATAGGAGTGCTGGGTCATATGAAGACAATGTGGATCAGTGTGCTGGCACACATGTAACATATCTGGTGGTTCTTCATGTTCTGGGAAAGTGACTTAAAAGTATATTCTTCATTTAATACATCCATTGCCCTGAAGTGCCATTCTTCTTATTTAAGGATATTGCATGGAGGTCCTAGGCACAGACTGGCTGCCTGCAAGCTCTTTATTTCTGCATTTCCCTCAGCCGTATTTAAACTCTGACTTTTTTGAGGTAACCCCATGCCATGCAGACAAAGTCTGTGCCTCAGTGTGTACGTGTACAAGAGTGGGGCTGCTCAGGGCCCAGGTGGTAAGAAGGCAAGAAGGAGGAAACAACACTAAATGCAGAATCAATTTCATGGTCCCTAAAGCCATTCTTGTTCTTTGATGGATAAGAATAAATCAGGGGATACAGAGCATTTGTTTGGCACATGTCTCCAACCAGTAGATAAAAGTTAAGAGCTGCTCAGAATCACTGTGTTGTAGGTTTTCAAAGGGAAAAGTGATGTCTAAAAGTGCAAGGAGAGAGAGCAACACAAGATTTTTTTAAAGAGGACTTAAAGAAACCAGCATGAAAGCAAGTATTTAGACTAAAAGCAGTTTCTTCTGCCAACTGCTTTGCTCCTTTCTCCTTGAAGTTCCATTCAGAGACTTAAAAACCACTGCTGATATTTTGCAGGACACCTCAACTCCCCTTCTAACCCACCCTGGACCTTCCTTGTGCATTAGGACGTGTAAAAATAAACTGACACCACAAAAATAGCACCTTGAGCAGCTTCCAGGCACTTGAGGTGCTGTATCCTGACATAGCAACTTTAAGCTGTGTGTACTGGAGGGAGGAAACAACTAGGCAGTGATGAAAGGCCATTGGAATAGGGGGTGACTGCTGACTCAGAAGTTATTTTGTGCATGCAGGGACAGAGGTGACAGCCAGAAATGCTACACGAACTTGACTGAGTGGCCACACCAGGCCTGGCCTTGAGGGGCATTGTTTTTGCTGTGTCTGTCTGTCTCTTCCCGTTCTTGGTATTTGACTTCTAGCAACTAATTCTTTAGAGACTCCTACACTGCTTCCTCTGACTGAAAGTCTTCCTGGAGTAAAGCCATTTAATGAGGCTCTGTCCTGACTGCTCTGCTCCTTTCTCTGAGGGTTCATGCCCTGAGTGGACTAAAACTAAGCAGTTATCCACCTCACCAAGCCCCTCTGAGAGACAGCATATCCACTACGGCCAGCATCCCGCCTAGCACATTTGTCTTGCTCCTGCTTTGCTGGAGATGACCCAGTATCTGCCCACAGAAGGAATTTAGACTCTCCCTCATCTTCTCCAGGTAGGATAACCCACACAGGCATCAACATATTGGGCTTTTGGTAAGCTTGGAGTCAAGAGGGTCCTGAGTACCTACATCTTCTGCTTCATTTCAGGTATGGCCTTAAAAATCATCCTGGGCTAATAAAATTTAGACTGAAAAGGAGCTGTTCCCTAGTCAGTGAAACTGGCTTCTGAATGGGAGCTCTTCACTCTGTGCTTCCTCTTTCCCCATGCAAGAAGTGAAGACGATAATAAAATGTGAACATCAAACCTTGCTTTGTGGAGTTCTTTGATCCACAGATGGAAGGTTATGTAAATGCAAAGTGCTATCATTATTTATAAGAACACACAGTCGACAGCTCCTTGCAATCTGGTGCGGTGGAAATAAACAGGAAGGCACAAATTTAGCATGATGACTGCTGGATCTAATAAGATGCAAAGACAGGCTGGCAAGACGTGAGTTTGTTTGAACACATGATGCTGTTTTACCAGCATTTGACACGTAAAAATTATGAAAAAATTAATGAAAAAGGAATCTGATGTGCTGCATTCACAGGTGATGCAAACTGCTCTGACCCCTCAGTGCAGCAGTCTCTGGGAGTTTGCCTCAGTTTAATTTCCCTTATTATCAAAGCCTTTCTTCCAAAGAAATGTATGTTTTAGAAGCAGACTGCTTTCCTTCCAGGTATAAATTAATGTGGTTAAAATGACTCCCTTAAACCAGTGCTGACTTAAAGTGCTGGGTGTTATGTGCAGTTGTGATGGGAATGCATTTTAACTAATAGCAAGCTGACAGCTTCAGAAACTGAAATCCAGGAGTTATGCTTAAGAGGAACAGGTGGAAAGACAGATGCTCCTCTTCTGCTAGAAATGAAAGAGCTTCTGCCTGGCTTTAGGGAGCAGCTTTCCCTCTGTCTGGCTGGTGCTGTGGGATCCCTTTTTTCCCTCTTTTGACCATTTTTTTGTTTCCAGTGAGTAGGCACAGTACAGGGAGGGAAATACAAGCTCTCTGGCAAAGTGGCTCAGCTCTTCCCTGGGGAGATGCCAACCTGGGGGAGGAGGGGACCTCACCAAAGGCTTGCTCATCTCTTGGTTCCCCTGGAACTCAGGTGCTGCTGAATTTTCTCATACCTGGGGATCGGCAATTCGGTGCAGACACTGCAGGGTGAAGGCTGTGGGTCCCCTCGCTGACTTTGCTTTGGACACTGTGAGATCCCTGCCAGGCAACAGGGAAGGCGCTCTTGCCACAGTGTTCTTCAGCTCATCCTCCCTCCCTGCTCTCTGTTCCAGACAGAACTGCTCAGGTTCCCTGACCCAGGGAGGGCTGAGGGCTCCCTCTCCTTGCAGCGCTCTTCCTAAGCTCCAAATCAGATTAAAACACGGTTTGACCAGTGCTGCTGGGGGATAGGGAGCTGCGTGGCCTGGGTTTGGAGCTGCAAACTGGGTTTTGGTTGCTGCTGTGAGCTGACCTGGTTATGGGGCTGTTTTACAGCACAATCATGCCAAGCCCATTTGGCACTGCCTGGAGAGATGAGGTGAAACAGAGGCAGGCACAGCATGGCAGTATTTTGGCATCTGGCTCCAATCCCCAGCGGTGCCCACACAGGAACTTGAGGCAGGAGGTCAAAGTACAGGGGCTAAAGGACCTCAGTTTTCACAGCACACCTTTGCTTAGGATTGGGAGACAGGTGAGGGGCCTGGGATAAGAGAGACCTGCTCAGGCTCACTGATTGCACAGGGAGGCGTTGGCTATCTTATTTTAAAAACTTGTTCCCTCATGCTGTGCAAAACCTTGCTGTCTGCAGACTTTTCTGAGCAGCTGCATTACTCCCTCCCGGCACAAGGATTTACTTGAGCTGAGCTCAGCAGGGCCAGGCTACCGCCACTTCGCCCAGGGCTCTGGCTGGAGCTCAGCCTGGGAGGAGGAGATGTCTTTGCCTCCCTCCTCCAGCTCTCCAAATGCAGGTGCAGGAATGAGTTTTCATGCTGGGCTCCCACAGGTGAGAGAAAGAATAGGAAGTTCAGCAAAATTTGTAACTTTGCCTGCTGTTACCAACACTAAGATAGGGAATGTGTCCAGAGATGGACTGAACACCAGATTTGCTCAAGGAATGACATAGATACAGAATGAGGTATTTCCCAGAAGCTGAGGAGTGCTTGGTCTCAGGGTGTTCAACCAGTCCCATGTATTTTCTATGCCATGGCCAGTCATAAAGGGGGTACGAAGCGGGATGTTTGGTTAATACTTTTGGACTACGCTTGAGCTGGATGGATGCTATAGGTTTTGTGATGATTTTGTCTTTCATGGAAGTATATGTTCTCTGGATTTTGTGTTATGCTCTGGAGGAACGAATCAGTCATATATCCAAAGAAAAGACACTTTGCCTAGTGCTTTGATGTACAACCTTTTCTGATCTTTTGATGCTCATTCTTTCTCTCCCCCTCTGTGTCTCCTGTTCAGTGAATAAGTACTAGTACTTCTCCTGAGTATGGAACTAGTTGCCAGTATTCCTCAGAGTTTCTCACATGTGCTTTGCATGGTACATATGCTGTATTTCCTGTGAAGATGTTCTTGCTTCTTAAAGCCCTTTGCATAGGCAGATAGATGCTATAATTTCAGTGAAACATGAGCTCTTACCTCTCATGGCCTTCCGGGCGCCTTCCAAAGTCATCGTTCTGGTTAACTTCTCTGCTTCCCTTAACACGGAATGGTGCCACCTTGTTTGGGCTGGGAAAGGACATTGCCAGCTAGAGCAGCCTGGAGATGTCTCTGTGTACAACTGGAGGGATCTGCCAAAAGGTCCTCCCTCACTGAGAGCTGGATGTCTGCAGTGGCAAAGCAGGGGGCTGGGTGCCTGCTATGGCTGAGGGATAACCTGGGCCCTACCTATTATCGGCCTCAGTATCCATAATCCCCTGTTTCCAGCTCAGAGTTCTCAAACAACCATATATTTTTTCAAAAGGAGAGAGGATACATAACTCAATGGGCAAAATCACAAATATCTCTGCTGTTCTATGAGAGCTGTGATGTGACTAGAAAGCATGTACAGAGTGAGTATCCCAGCCCTCTCCTGCTGTTAGGTTTTCGTTTGCTGTTCAGCTGGACTGAAATCTGGGAGCATTGTCAAGCAGAGAAGGGTGGAAGTGTCACAGAAGTTACTTCCACGCTCCACTGGGCATCAGCTCATGGAGAAGCACCTGTGCAAAGTGGTATCCAGCATGCTTTTGCCTGCTTGCTTGCTTATTCTTGCCAACAAGCAGCAAGTTGAAACAAGCAGTATATGCATTCTGAATTGCTTTTCATTGCCAATAAGCAGATCCAGAAACAGAGGGGACTGGGAAAAGATGCAATATATCTCCATGTCCTCTGGAATATACAGCAGTTGAATATGTAGCAGGGTAAGCAAATCTGCCGAGCAACTTTTTGTATTGTTGTTCTCACAGCTGAGCAAACTACTCTATCATATGCTAAGGGCAGATTTGTAGAGACACAGCATCAGCTGTAACACCTTGCACTGGGGCTAGCTAAGCCAGAATGCTCCTCCAGAAACATGTTCTGGGCAATTTCCTCTGGAGTCCAGGAGTCTCAGCAAACCATTTCTGCAGTGGGATGACAACTGGAAGGTTGCTAGTATTGGCACAGTCTGAAGAGAGATGCATTTTACTGCTGCAATGTTATGTAACTGCTTTTGTCAGGCAGGATGAATCTCAGTTCTGGCAAAGTCAGTGTTTTTGTAGGAATAGTCCATAGTGTAAATTCAGAGGAGGAATGACCTTCTTCCTCTGTTGGGAGGTGGCACCCTTGTTTAGAGGTGGTAGGGGCAGGGAAGCGTGGCAGCCTGCCCACACCTGATGGGCATGACAGCAGCACACCTCTGTTAGGCAGGGCCCGTGGCTGCCTTCTCTTTGTAGCCATCTCTAGTGGAGATTCTCAGTCTGGGTTATTCTCAGTCTGCTGCTACTAATGAAAGTCTCTTGGTCAAGAAGCAGTGCCACTTCCCTTCCGTCTCCACCCCCAGATCCCTTTTTTTTGACTGCATCCTTCAAATCTTTCTCAGCTATCTGGTAATCTCCCCACAGTCGCTTGAGCCGAGCTAAACATATGTTCTTTTATTTCTCCCTTGTAAATCAATCCTTCTGACCCTTACATCACGTTTTACTGCTGTCCTCTGAACTCTGTTCATTTTGGGCATGTTTCTGGCTGTTGGATGCTGAAAGCAGAATATAACCCCTCAGCTCTGGGTGCTGCCTGGCTGGAAAGGGCTCTTACCTCCTGCAGCACTTCAGGGACAGGAAGAAAGGGACCTACTGCTGCAGGAGCTGTAAACTGTTGGTCATCAGCTCCAGTTTTTCCAAACCAGGCAGCTCCCTTCATCCTCCAGGGCTAGCCAGTGCTCTCCACCCAAGAGGTCTCCTCTGTCCAGCTGTGGCAGAGTTCCACGGACAGAGCAAAACTGCCTTTCCCACCGCTGCTGCAGATGGTTTTTACCAGAGCCTGTCCCAGCACTAGGGCTCAGCCCAGTCTCACTGCTGGCATCAGCAAGGGAGGCTGCAGAAGGAGAGGACGAGCTTGCATTTAACAGCAGCAACTCCTTGCCTTTGCTACAGCTGTGGAGGCAAGGTTCCTCCAGCTTTTTGTCCTTGCCATAATTCATGGCCTGCTTGCACATGAATTTATGATCTGTCACTGCTGAGCCTCCTTCAGTTTCACTGTTTTATGGGTTTTCCTCCCTCCCTTTGCATATCAGTTGCAGATCACTTATTTTTCCCCCTTCCACATTCCCCTTGCAATATTCATCCAAGGGGGGATTGATTCCTTTTTCATTCCAGAATGCAGTCTCTCCAGGTCTGTTGGTCTTCCTTCTCTCTCCCACCTCTCTGCTGCTTGCAACAGCTGTCACTTCAGGACCTAAAGGGCACAAACACCAATAAGTAAGGGAGAATTGTCAGGGCAGCAGTAAGACGTGGGCAGAGGAATGAGGCTAAGAGGCTGGCTTTGTACAGTGGGCAGCATGAGCACAGTGCACAGCCCTGGCTCCTGAGCTACCGCCACGGTCTGTGGAAGATGTGGTTGTAATGATGTCTCTTTCTGTGGGGCAGCTCAGCTGTAGCTTGTCCTCTGAAGCTCTGTGAAATGTTTTGCTTCGTAAAAATATATGTTTCTAGTTAAAGGCCATTATGAGAGGGCATAGAAAGTCTACAAGGTCAGGCCTATAGCTGCACAGTTTGAACCATATCTTCAGGGAAATCCAGCTCAAGAGCTGGAGATGCTGGGCAGCTGTGGGAAAGTTTAGTTTTCTGACTAAATGCATCTGCCGCTGGTGTTTTGACAGCTTTCAAAATTAGATGGTGCTTGCAAATATCCATGACTCTTAATGCAAAATCTTTATGGATGGCTGTATCTGAAGGAAATATTCCCTGCAGGTTACGGTTGCAAATGATTGCTGATTTGTGAAACTCACACCCCCAATAAAAAGTGGTGGGTAGGTGGGGCTCTTTCAAGTCTTTCTCCTTGGAAATTTGAAGTGATTCATTCTGCAATCCAAATGTTTGTCCCTGAGCCTTCTGCTAAGTTTCCAATCTTGCATTCCATCTGCATTCCAGCTAACACCAGCAAACCCCCACCAGTGCCTGCAGGGCCCAAGGTCTCCCAGCCAACCTAAAAAATATCATACCTGCCACCTTGAGATGGTTTTGTTTGTGCTGCCTGGCAGTGACACTGCACCTGAGACACAGCTGGTGTAGTGCTTTAGCCCCAGCTGGCACCATGCAACAATTTGCTCACCCCTTCCCATGTAGGGAGGAGAATTGGAAAGAAAAGATAAACATAGTAGGTTGAGATAAGAACAGTTTAATAACTGGGGGGAAAATAATAATGCTAACAATAAATACTAATACTACCAATAATAACCATAATGTAAAGGAGAGAGAGAGAGGAATAAAACATGAAAGAAACAAGTGGTGCACAACCCAATTGCTCACCACCTGCTGACTGATGCCCAGACCGTCCCCGAGGAGTGATCAGCCCCTTCTGGCCAGCTCGCCCCTGTTAATGCACTGAGCATGATGTTCTGTGGTATGGAATACCCCTTTGGCCTGTTTGGATCAGCTGTCCTGGCCATGCTCCCCCTCCCAGCTTCTTCTGCAGCTCCTGACTGGCAGATCATGGGAAGAGTCCTTTACTTAGAGTAAGCATTACTTAGCAACAACTAGAACATGAGTGTGTCATCAACATTATTCTCATACTAAATCCAAAACACAGCACTCCAGCAGTTACTAGGAAGAAATTAACTCTGTCCCAGCTGAAACCAGGACACTGTCCCCTGGAGAGGGGACAGTACAGCTGCCTGTGAAACCAGGATGTCTCCAAGCCATTGTCATGGTCAACAGGCTGATGAATAAGAGATGAACAGTGCCTAAAACCCGGTGGTATAGCTGGGAAAGCAGGAAGAGCTGCTTATTGACTGTCACAGCCATTGTCAGGTGTCGTATACAGGACTGAGCTTCACAGACCAGTGCTGAAGTAAGGTGAGGTAGTTCATCTTCCAACTGGTGGCCTCTTGCAGGACTCTTAGTACCTTGATGGGCCCTCACTGACGAAGTAAAGACCCATGTGTGCAAGAGGCAGGCACCCATGCAAAATCACACAGGTGCAAAATGATGAGCTCATATGTGAGGCATTACATTGATGCCATGATGATTTTTTGCCTTTTCTTTTATATACCTTTTATATACCCTTTAAAATAGGTTTTATGTATCCTCAGTGCTTCTAGCATGCATACTTGTAATTCCTTGAGCCTGTTAATTTAGCATAGTCCTAATACTCCGTTAAACCAGGAGACCAAACATCCCGGAGACCTCGCAGTTGGAGGCCAGAAAGCCCCACACTATCCTGAGAAACCAAGGTCCCTTCTAGAACACATCCTGTAAACTAAGATAGGCCCATCCAGGGGGAAATTCCTCGGCATAGGGGGATCACTCAAGCCTCTCATTGGAGAATCTTTGATGGATATGCTAATTTGCAAGGCCTATAAATTGTATACATGATTTATCATGGGGGTTCATTTCGGTGCATTCCACCTTTGTGAAGTAGTGCACCTTTAAAGATCCTTAAATAAATACCAAGGTAAAAACCCCTTTTCCCTTAACCATGTTTGGCTCTTAATTTTAAGACCAGGGACAGGCAACAACAAGACTCATCGGTTTGTGGGTGGAAAATAGCAGTCTCTGCTCCTCTATTTCCATGATACAGCAAAGAGGTGTCTGCCATACTTGGTTGAACTGATATTCTTCTGTGACCTCAAGGATTCTTGTCACGTTAAGACACTTGCCTCAGGGAGTGACAGTGCAGGGCAGGCTTTGTGGGAATATAGTTCTGGGCCACAGAGTCTGTGCAGGACAACATGTGTTACAGCTTCTGGTGCTCCAAGTTTTCTGTGCATTTTTAGAAAGGCAAAATGAGACTAAGATTTAATCAAAGCAGTTATTAGTGCTTTATAAAGAGTCAAGATGGAGCTACATTTTGTGTTTTATGGGTATACACTAATTATTTGCTACTTATTTGCAGTTCTGCCTTCAGATACGTTTGCTGTTGTCCCAGGTGTTCTTCAAAGACAACATCAAAGATGGGACCCTGCCGCTGAAGCACCAGCACATCTTTAAAATGGCCCTGAGGATTCTCCCATTTCTCTGATAATGCTGTTGCTTACTAGATCATGTTCTGTACACACAGTCCTATTAGCAGAACAGGACCTAGTTTGTTTCCCTTGGCAGCAAATCAGAGCTACCAGAGTTCCAGGGCTCGTGCTGAGTTAATGCTGAGTTCCCTGCTCTGCCTGTAACTGAGCACCCGGTTGCTACTGAATTGCCAGGCAATTATGAAAATAAAAGAAGGGGGATTAGGGGGGAAGACTAAGAGAAAAGGAAATGTAGCTCATATTTCCTGCGTGACAGTTCAGATCATTGCGTTTGGAAAAATAAATCTACTTGCTACAAAAATGTGCAATCCCCTGTGAAATGGGGTGTGTATGTGTGTATGTGTGGCTTCAGATTCCTGGGCTGGTTTAAGAGATTTCTCTTTAGCAGCAGTGCTTAGCACACATTGGTTACAGGTTAGGCATGTCCATTTCGAAATTGGAGCTGTCTAGGGAAGACTGAATGGAATAATTGATTTTTTTATCAGACACAATAATTGAGGAATAATGGAAAAGGAAAGCTCAGAGGAAGAAGGACCTAGGAATTGTGGTAATACAAAGTAGAGGAATCCCTTGGGGATGGATCATATCAACTGAAGTGGAAGAAATATATAGGCTTTTCTGTCCTTCTGGCCTCTTGTAATAGCAAAATGAAGAGGAGAGTGGGGAGTGTGAAGGGAAGAATAAAGCCAACTTCTTTTCTCTTTCACTACACTTCCAGTTTAACCCTCTGCTTTCTTGTGCAATTGAAAGTAAAATGGGATGTCCTGCCTTTCCTCCTCTAATTGGTGGATTGGGAAAATGTAATGCTTCTGAAAATAATAGCAGTTCAGCAGGTTCAAGGTTAATGGGAAAGAGGCAGGCCTGGCGAGTCTGGGTTTGGGGTTTGGAAGATGCCCCTTGCAGAATACAAGTCTTACAGTCTAACAAGAAGAAGCTCATGCCACCTCCTGAGAAGCATTTTAAGAAAGTGTGGATGGTCTGCATCAAGCAAAACCCCCCCCCAAACATAGATAAATATCTGCAAAACATCAGGGAAACTTGGCAAAAGCAACTATCAATTTCCCTAAACTCTGCTGCCTACAAAACAGTTTTCGTGATTTATGGCACCTTACAATATCCCAGGTCACAAAGATGCACTGCCTTCCCTTGGAGAAACCTGTTATACCAAGCAGCATACTATCATTTCCTGGTAAAGTTTTCTGAGACTTTCTAAATTAGTTTATTTCTTTATCCCTTCTTAATGTTTCTCTTCCCTCCAGTAATTTTGCTGTCCCTCTTTTATATCTGCCTACTTATCAGAAATGATCCTACTTACTTTTAGTCACTGCTTAGTGAACTGGTACAAACCTTGCTCTTTCCACCTTTTCTTGTAATTAGATGTCTCTATTCTGGTAATCAATATATATCGCTCTGCCAATAGCTTTTGGGTATTGAAATGCCCAGAACAGAGAACAATAGTTTAGGTGTGATATCCATAGAGAAAGAAGAGCATGGCTTGCTGCTGCATAATCTATAGAGTGCTTCTGTGCACAAACAAGGGGCTTGCACTGTCTTGCCAAAGTCATATGCAATTTGCCCTCTATTACAGCCCTTAGCGCTCCAGTGTTGCAGCTATCTTTCCCATTAAGCACCTGTGGTTTGGGTTATTTTCCTCCTCCCTCCCTGATCTCAGATAATTACATTTTTTTTTCCAAGCTTAATGTTTCATTTGGGTAATTTCTTCCTGTTGTTTCAATTTCTCCAGCTCCCGGTTTGTTATTTCTCCTCCTTGGCTGCCTTTGAGAGCAGATTCTCACATCCTCTCTACTTTTTCCCCTCAACTATTCCACATCTTTAATGAAGATATTAATAAAACCAGAATAAACAATGGAACAATAAGAGTCTTGCTGCAACACCCCTCCTGATGCTCCCCTTACTGGGCACATGCCACTGGGCATGGCTTGCAGGCAACATTCGTGCTTTGTTATGTCCACATCTATGCCTTCATGAATTTGTTTTGCCACTGTAAGAACTCACAAGTTGCTCTACAAAATCCCCTCCTTACCAGTGTGTGCAGAACTGCATTCTGGTGCATTTCCCTTCCCCATCATAATAATTTTAGCTAGTGTGTCAGGAAAGCAAGCCAGCGTGCCCTGGTGTGCTCAGTCATCTCCCATCGCTCCTAACCCACAGTGCTCCTGTATTCCTCGCTTGGCAGCCCGCTTGCTCTGCTTATGCTCCTCAGCTTTGCTTTACATTTATCTCCACAACCTTTCCCAGTTCCCCAAACGCCAATATACATCCTTAACCTGTGGTGGATGCAGCCCTTTGCAGTTCCCTTCCAAGCTCACTGCAGTTTATAGGACCAGAGCCTCAGCTGCTATAAATTGTTATAGCTCCACAGAAATCAATTGAGCTATGTGATTTGTTCAGCAGCTGGACATCTGGCTGGGATTTTATGAAAGACCATTTGCCTGGACTGCAAATAGGGCATTGAAGATCCCCAGGGCCAAGTGAGCTTGGGGAATGAAGGAGGGAAAAGGAAAAAAAAAAGAGGTACTGTGGAATAAGCCAGCTCTAGCAGCCAAAAGACCTGGAATAGAGACAGATTAGACAGAGAAGACCATCAGCATGGACTTCTGTACTCTGAAAATGCCATTAATTGTACTCCCTGAAGAGATCTCTTACCTCCTTATTTTGATGGTCCACCTAGTCCTTATAAACTCCTTATTCTTAGTATTGGGTCATGTCCCACTCTGTTGTATTTCAGCAGTATCTCTCCTCAGGTAGCCAGACTCTTACTGTACGAGGTGCTGTACATGCACAAACAGACCAATAACTTATCTTGGAACCCTGCACACCACCTGCTGCCAGTGGATACTGGCTGTGAGCAGAACACTGCTATTGAAAACGAGCACGGGCAACTTAATAGGTAGTGAGCCTTGTCCTTAATGCTGGGAAAGTTCACCCTGTGGGCTCCTGCTTCCTCTGCCTTCTTCCCTCCCTTCCTCAGGTCCCATCTTTTCACATTGCCCCTTTTCTTTTGGCGAATATCCTCCTGAAAACAACAAATCTGATGGCCTGTATCAGTTAGAAGAAGATAGCAAGTGACAGTAACACCATGGTGCCTTGTGTCTCTGGCTAACACTGCGTGTCCTCCTTTTTCAAAGAGTAAAATGGGAAGCAGGAAAACCCATCAAAAGGAAGATGCTTTGAGAAGGACTGCCCAGTGCATAACCTGGCTGCTGTTTGTGAAACCTCACAGCCACTCTCCTAGAGAGCCAGAAATCACTCAGGTTGTCCTAACGGAGCCGCAATAACTCACTGCATGCCTTCCCTCAGCCCAGGACAAGGTGCCCTTGCTGAGCCCGTGCAGGCAGAGGTCTGAGCACAGCTCGGTGCCCTCTGGCTTGTCACCAGCCCCGTGTGCCAGCAGGCAGCTGCTGGTGACCCAGAGCAGAAACTCTTGCCCTGGAAAGGGGCCTTTGCTGCTCACCTCTAAGAAACAGTTTGTACTTGAGACGGAGGAAAGCTGAGGCTTCTAGCAATCATTAGGAGAGCACTGAGGCATATAAGCTGTTGGGTTGTTGGTCATTTGGGCAGTCCCCAAGAGGCATTTGTGTGGATGGGAGGGTGAAAAATGTGCCTTACACAACATGTGTAAATGGCAACTAATTTTTCTTTTTTTTCTTCTGTTTTTTTTCCTTCTCCTGAGTGCAAAAGGCCTATAAAACAATTAGAGCTTAAAATTGGACTCCTGGCAGAGAAGGAGAGAGGGAGTTTATGCCTTGTTAAGTGTAATCAGTCTGGTGATAAGGGGACAATTTCAGCTGTGTGAGATATAATTACATCATAAACTCCACATTACAAACAGGGCAAACAGAGGTGAAAAGGTAAAGAGGGAATCAGCTATGATGCCCTTTGGGGGACGTGGCAGAGGAGACTTTTTCTGGACTCCATTTCCCAGAGAAACTTCCCCAGCTGGAATGGAGCTGTGAGCATGCAGGAAAGGCACGCTGGCACCTCAGGGCTAGTGCTTGCCCTCAGTCTGCTGGGCAGCTGGATGGGGTGCCTTGCCACAGCCACACCTGAGGTTTCACATCTGCCAGCTGGACTGGAATCTTACTTTGGGTAAGTTAAATATTAATCATGTTTCAGAAAACAGACAAACATTTCTTTGTGGCCTGAAGCTGGAGGAGAGTGTCTGTGGCTTCGCTGCCAGCTGAATTTAGGATGACAGCCAGCTACGAAGAAAAAGGAGGCACAAATAACCCTCCCAGGTGGTGGTGGCACACCTGAGGCTGAGGACACAGAGCCTGTTTGCAAGGACAGGGGCTGCAGCACAGCTCAGCGCTGAGCTGGAGAGAACATGGTGCCTGAACAGGTGTGGGAATGCTGCTCTGGAGCCCACTGCCCAGAGGTCCCAGACCTCAAACAGGACCCTCAAGGCGTCTCATCAAAGGAGTGGTGGTGCAGAGCTCAGCACCAGCTTGTCCCTCTCCCAGGCTACCTGTGGTAGCAGTGGGAAAAGGTCTCCTCCCTCCATGCAGGAAATCACATCAGGCACAGGGAAGGGACCAGACTTGCCCTGGGGGCTGACTCTGGCTGTCCCCATGTGGGAACGCATCTCAGAAATGCTTCTTAGAGCACAAGTAGCTGCTTGAGTCTATCCAGGAAAAAAGAGAAACAAAAATCTGGTTAAACATTTGCTACTTTACGTAAATACTTTTAGAGGTGAGGTTTTGAAATAAGGAAAATTGAGTAATAAAAAAGAAGCAACACATCGAGGGGATGTGGCTTTTTTTGGAAACAGTTTCAGGAAATGCAAGATTTCTCAGCTCAGGGACTTGAATTATTGATAAAAGATTAAAGTAACGTTGGGAAATTCTTCTTTCATAGTTTTCTGTCTCAAAAAAAGCTGAGCATTTTTAAAACAGTTGTTTCAGTAATTCTGGTCCTCATTTCTGGTTTTGCTGCTAAAGATTTGCTTTACAGACTAGAGAACTGTGTCTGGGTCTGGGATCAAGAGTTCTAGTTTTTTCTTGTCGCTGACATGCTTCATGATAAATCACTTGATAAATCACTTTTATTTATTGATAAATCAGCAGATAAATCACTTGACCTTTCTGTGACATACTTCCCCATCTGTAAAATGAGGCTGATAGTCATACTTGCTTACTTTACAAAAGTGTTATAAGAATGAATTATCACTGTTTTTATAACCACTTATGTCTCTCTCTGGGGCAAAGACTGCTTTTTTTTTTTTTTTTCTGTACTCATGCAACAGCACAGGAGTCCTGCTCTGTAATGGATGTTCATAGGTTCCATTATGATATAGAAAGATAAAAATTAAATATAGCTTTTGACAATGCAGCAAACAGGGTTTGCAAGTATGACAAATACAGTGGGTTAGATTACAAGAGCAGGGGCTCTTTTTTTTTGGTGGTGAAGGAATAATCAATTAAGTAGCATCCTGAAATACAACCTTACCTCAGAGTGGGCAGTGTAACTCTTGTGTGGCGACCATTCTTCTGTAAAGGATGGAAAAATGATTGATGCTTATACAGCCCCATGAATAGATTATTATTGCTTAGAGTGCTTGGAGAATTTGGTCACGATCGAGTTGCATTAAGAGCTTTACAAGCCCAAAGCTGGAGGCATTCCTCAGCCCCAGGAGCTTGAGACAAAAAGAGACACAGCATGAACTTGAGAGAAACCATGTCAAGAGAAGTAGAAATACGTATGTTCAAGAACACACAACAGGTCACTGCCAGAGATGGGGATTCCCAGGCTGACATTATTTTAAGCCATTCTTGTCGCTGCCTCCTCGTGACTATGGCTCATGTGCTGTTCCTGGAGTGCAGATCAGCTTTATTCACACAGGCTTGGTGTTCTTACTAGGAACAGACATAAAAATGCAGAGTGGCTAACCTGGAGACTTAGTGACCATGCAGACAACTGAGGAAGGAGGGAATTGGGGAAGTTTGAACTCTCTTTTGGAGTGGGACCATCACCAGCAGCAGTCAATGCAGCCTTGGCTAGTGCCTGATACTGTTGTTGTGGAAGAGACTTGTGTATCAATCAGATCCGAGTCAGTCATAAGTAAGGAGCTCAGCACTTACTGACATATTACATTTAAAAGGACTAATTAGTGCCTGGTGCTGTCTACAGGGAAAGACTTAAGCTGCAAGTAGCTTAACACAGTTTTGCAGGGTGGCAGTGAAGAAGCCTGGATTAAACCCTGCTGTGAATCATTACCGCCACAGCTGTAGCACCATACATACTGCTCACAAATAACTCTGGGTGAAGTCGGGCTGACATCACTAGGCATCTTCTTGAGGCATTCCCTTCATGACTGGCTCAGTCCTTCCTACTCCTGCCTGTCTCTTTGCACCAGCACAGAGGGAGTAAGCAAGGGTCCTAGTTTATGGACAGAGAATTACAGCTCTGTCTGTGCTTTGGGACACAGAAGTGGCTCCCAGCTCCTGGCTGTGCCAAGAGCAGAACTCACACAGAATTGCTGCTCTTATGTCCAGGCCACTTTGTCACCCTCCTCTGGCTTAGGGGAAGATAGTTTTTATCATTTTCCTGAAATGGCAGGGCCATAATTTCCAGGAGTTTTAGGGACCCTTCTCAGTATGGCTTTCCAAAGGGTTGAAGGAAGGCTCACACACTGGAAGACTGGCCCCTTGCCCTCCCTGCCAAAGTAATGGTAAGGGTGGGGGTGTGGAGATGAACAGCTGGGGCTGTGAGGAGAAACACGAACCAGACAGGACCTCGTGGAGCAATGGGTGAGCCTTGTCCAGTCTGAATGCAATCACCTTTGGACCGTGAGCCATTGTGAGACCTCTAGGACAGTCTGTGGTGTTTGTCTGAAAGGCTTCGTGCAGTGCTGCCTGATCCTGAAGAGGGCTCCAGCTGCCAGATGAGGAGAAGCAGGTGCTGCAGGACCAGACAGGTTCTCAAGTCATGCCACCCACATACAGAGTATGACTGTCTGGAGAAAATTTAGAGGGAAACAGTTTTGTTTGCATGCTTGCAAAAAAATATCCAAAAGCCGGTGGAAGTGCACTGTATTTTTATTCCCTCTAGTCCTTGCCCAGCCTGGAGCCATCTCAGCTTGGCAATGTGGTGATGTCCCTGGGAGGGTGCTTGCATCAGGACTGAACATCCCTCCTGCCTGTGCTCCCTGCGCTGTCCTTTTCTGCAGGGGAAAAACCAAAGAAATCTGTTTATACACCAAAGAAATCTGACAGCAACTGGAAAAGAGCCCAAAAAGTTGAAACCCGCCATCAGTGTGGGAAAGGATGATAGAGAGAGAAATTATGGCAGGCAGTCCTGTCACCGCTATTTCTTGGCAGGAGATGAGTGCCTGCATGTCTCAGATAACTCCCCAGAGTAAGAATGCACAATCAGAGCTCAGAGTAGAGGAGCAAAGAGCTTGGAGATAAAGGCCCCATCCTTCTGCTGATCCTTGAGGGAAAACCAATGTCCTTGCTGCCCGGACTGGCCAGTCTGACCAGCCTGGCCCATCACGCTTTCCAAGCCTTCTGGGCAGTGGATGGGTAGCTCTGTCTTCCCACCCTGCTGTCTCAGACAAAATCACTGTCTGCAGGAGGCAATGGCTCCAGGAGCACGGCTGAGTCTGGCCACGATGCCATCACTTTACTCCCTGTGCTGCTATGGTGAGAAATCATGGGTGGGTTTGAGCAATCCCAGCTGGACAAGCAGCCAACAACAGTGGGCTTTTCCCAGTTTCTAAGGACTTAGTTGCATTATCTGAGCACACTTGGTGGTCACCTAATTCGTGTGCCCGGGCTTTTCATCCTTGGAAAAGGAAATAGTTGACATATTGCTTTGACTGTAACTGTTAAAAGGAGTCTGCCTTCCGGCTGAAGCAAAACCCCAGGAAACCCTTAAAAAAACTCCCAGCAGTGTCAGAAAAGTGACAAGAGACTGAAGCAAGGGCTTAATAATGGAGTGACTCCTCTAATCAATTGGTGTGAGTTAATTAATTAATTGCTGCAGTTGCAATGACATTCCCTCTGGCTGAGTAATCGGGGAAATCAGCCACCTGAGGCTCTTAGGGAGTTAATTGCCTTAAACTTTGCTAGAGCAGAGTGATAATATCATTTTAAAAATGCTATCAATGCACATTTCTTGTCTTTTGGGATCTTCCAAACCCATTCTTCATTTTGCAGAGCAAAACCTTTAGAGTTTTACTTGGAACAACAGAGTAATGGAGACAGATGAGGTGGAGAAACAGGGAGCACAACTGTGAAATACAAGTTCTGTATCATCTGAAACACGAGCCATGCTGGTGAATTTGAAATACTCCAAATCACTCTCCAAACCTTCAGTGTCCATCCAGACTCCTGTCCTTCCTTAAGTGTTTTTTAAGTGTCCTCCCCAGCAGGGAGTGGAGTTTCCCTACTCTCTTGGAGTTGCTATTCTCTTTTAAACCTTGTATGAAAACCCTTTTCTTTTTTTCAACCTGATTTTCTTTCTGTTGGCAGAAATAAGAGAACTATTCTGGGAAGAGCAGAAACCCTCTTCCCTCCCCTTTCCCAGCTACCTCTTTCTCAGACTGGAACTGAGCTTCTCTGTGCTTCAGACCTCCCTCCCGAGTGAGCCCTTTGAGACCTTTGCAGGACATTTGGTCTTCTGTCAGTGCAAGTGGGTATTTTTGGCTGGAGCCCCCGCAGACATCTTTTTAAGGAGGCAAAGCAGAGGCCTTTGAAAGATGTCAAGCAGTCCTCAGGCTAAACTAGCCCTGTCCCAGCAGCAGAAAGATCCCTGTCAGAAGAGCGAAGGCTTAGCCTGTGGTGTGTCTGGCTCTCAGGCTGTCGGGTCTCTGTGCTCTCCCTGCACTCCCTGCTTGCTTGTCCGTGGCTCCAGCACACAGTGTGCTCTGGGCAGCTGCATTTGCTTTCCTGCCCAGGGCTCCCATCTGTACCCTGCAAGGTTCTGGCCCCCTGACAACTGAAGGAGCAGGAGGAAAAAAATTCTCTCTCCAGCACTCTGAGTTCTCCCTAGCCAGAGCCTGCTAGAAAACTTCACCTTTTCATGATATTTCTGATTGGAAACAACTCACAAAGAGTGAGCTGGAATAAAGAAACCAAAAGAAGGAAACAGCTTTGTCTCTCCAAAGTTCATCATATGAGAGATAGTCAGTGCATATAGAAGAAGCATTGAAAACTTGAAGATATCAATTCCCATAACTTTTATCCCAGTAGTTTACAATGTTTATTTCTTTGTTTTCCTCATAAAGCCCTTTGAGTCCTGCTATTATAGCATAGTCTCAGGGTTTGTCAAAAAATGAAAAGAGAGCCTAGTCCTTCAAAAGATGGAGGAAAGCTTGAAACTGTTAGACCTACAGCCTCAGAAAAGGGAACAAAACCAAAGGACTTGTGTTATAAATGGTACATTTAAACATTCCAGAGATTTTATAGGGCCATAATAATAATTTTCTTATTGCTTGAGGCTGGCAAAACTGGTATTTTCTTCCCTTTCCAGCATGAAGCATGCCTGGTCTCTAAGGGCCTTTTGGGGAGTTGACTCAGGGTTGAGTGTCTCAGATCTCCCCGCTGCAGCCCTGTCACAGGCTCCCAGTGAGGGATGCCGCAGCTCTCAGATGCAAACCGCCGTTTTCTGCCTTCTATCTTATCTATCAGTCACTTCGTGTGTGAGCTCATACACATATTATTAAATATAAATACAAACCCCAGGCACACATTTTTATCCTTAAGTAATAAAATCTAATGGAAGAATTTACAGTCATGGGTTGTAAAGCAATAATAGTTGTAAAATCATTTAGCAGGGTTCAAACACAGGTGAAAGGAGAAGTTCAGAAGTTCAGCATCTAAATATGTTTCCTGGCAGTTTCCTATGACAAACAGCAAATCCCCTATTGACATGGTACCAGTTAGGAAAGAGCAGAGCTGCTCTCAGCAGCTCCACTTGTATTCTTGAGTTCATGGCTTGTTCAGGTTTATTACTTCTGAAGCGCACTTTCTACGGGTCAGGTTATTCAGTGGGTAGTAATGAGGGCTGGCTGGAAAGGTCACTGCAGAGACAACAGGAATCCAAATTTCTGTATGGTGCCACTCCAGCCCAATGAAGGCAGAATAAACTTTTTATGTGAGACATGATACACACGATATATCACAGATGGAGACCACTGGCATTACCTAAATGGAAATTCCTGGAACGAGCAAGCCTGGGCTCTATTTTTATTGGCACCTAGTGCTCCACCAAAAAGATGCAGTTGTCATTAAAATACTTACAAGTGTATTGCTTATATTGCAGTTTCTGCCATTTCTAGCAACTGGTGCTTACTACATGTAGCCGTCCTAAGGTGGGCAACAACTTTGTTAAATGTCTTCACCATGCCAAAGCATAAAACACACGCTCAGGCCTTAAGAGATTGAACCTGTCTTCCTGTGCCTCTGTTGTTTCTTGGTGTAGGAATAAAAGCTATGAAACTTAGGCCTCAGGAGTTGCACAAAGCACATCAGGTGGCTGACTTTAAACTCCAGGTCCTGCCTGCCATGTGGTGCCGGCCCAAGGCGCTGAGACAGGAATGAGGTACAAACCCCACAGCCGTTGTTAGTTCTGCTTCTGCTGCTGCATTACTTAACATCCCACCTGAACTTTGCCCTAATGATGGGGGCAGATAAGTTATAAGGTTGCTCAGTGGATAAGAAGATAACTTTGCCCTATGCTTCATTTCGTAATTATTTTTTTAAGAACAAATTATTAGAAGGTGTGAGAGGTACTAAACAGAGTGTACCTTCTCTCAATAAAAAACAACTCAATTTCTTCAGCAAGCTAGCAGAAAGGTGACAGCTATGATGTGTGCAACACAAGAACTTTAGCATTTCGTGGTACTTTTTAACTTAATTAACCTTGGCAATCTAAACTATATTCCAGAGAATCAAGGCTGTGCTCCCAAACAAGCCCCTGTTACTGCCCTATCTGAAGAAGTATCACCACTCCCTCAAGACCAATCAAACACTCATATTTTTCCTGGGAATTTAAGAGATTCCCTGTCATAACTATGTGCATAAAACGTATCCAAGCATCCTGCGCTCTTACTGAAGCAGGCAGCCAACCTGCTAACTCCCCAGCAAACAGCCAGTTAGTCCTTCTGTGCATACAAGTGCCTCATCCTTTCCCATGCTGTCCTCTGCACTAATACGCAGCAGGGAATAAGCTGCCCAGAGAAGATTTCTGATGGACTCCCAGGGGATTTAGGGGACACTGTGGTAAGACAGGGGCTTAGAAAAGGGCTGAAACCTATTGCTGGCCAAAGTGAGGATAGCATCCCTATTTTCCTTGGTTTCTCATGTTGCCAGGCTGTTCTTTCAGGGTTTTGTTTAAAAAAAAAAATCAGAGAAAGCTTTAGTTCTGGGGGCACCTAACACATTGGTGGTTTTACATTTTCACCTGCTTTGCTCCCTCTGCCTTTTCTCTTTCTTTCTTATGCTCAGTGCTGTTTCTTTCTTCATTTAGTCCTAATTCCTGGTGTGATTTGCTTTCCACTGCTTGGCTCCTTCCTCAAGGATAGACCACAGAAAGTAAGCACAGGGTCACTGGCTGGAAAAAAAGGGCATCTCTGTGGATAGCCCCATGCTGACCTCTTCTGACAGTCTATGCAGTCTTGCCTGCAAAGAAGTGGTGCTGGACACAGAGCAGGCTTGCAAGGCCAGTTCTCTAGAAGGCAGAGAAGGTCAGCATTTTGGCTGCCTGGAAGGGCTTGGTGCCTCCCTCTCTGTGCTGTACTCCCTTACATGCCAGTGCTCCTGGCTGCAACACCTTCCAACCTTGTTTGAAGAGGATCATCAGCTGAGAAACAGCCAAGAATCGTTGCCTGCCTGCGATGGGGGATCAGTGGGTTGGGCTTCTGGTGCAGCAGGGTAAATCTAGAGAGGACAGTTTACTGGGAAAAGATCCCGAGTCCAGTTTTCAGGGTTCAAGCGAACGGAACTGTGCCGGTACTGACAGAACCGTGGCCTTGCAAAGCAACAGAGAGGCTGGCCCTGCATTTGTCAGGGATCTGGTTAACACCAAAATTACTTGCTTCCTGACATTAATTATCTACCTCTGGTTTTGCCATCTTTTTCTCATACATGTCTTTACTCTCCTTCACTAAAGTCTTGCAGCTGACTGCAAGCTTTGTCAGGGCAGTCAGATGCCCTGAGACTGGACCCTGGGAGCAGAAGACAACCAAAACCATCCACAGTTTGCATCCTGCCAGGATCTCCAGGTAGCCTCTACTCCCCAGATGAACAGCTCCACTACTGCATGAGGCAACTGGGACAAAATAGTTCCTCCAGCTTCACAAACAGGCAAGAAAAAGCACCGCGTGCACAATGGCTCATGCACTCAGGGCAAATGCTTGTAGTACAAATTTAGCATCGACTGAAGCAGATTAACAATTGGTTGCAGAATTTTATCCACATCCCCTCTGTGCCCCAGGACATCATGAGTCAGTGAGCAAGCTGTTGACAGCACAAGAGATCAGACGTTATCAGCCCAGCAGTAGCTCGTACCACCGAGGGCATCAGAACCTGCAGGTGGAGATCAGTGATGAAAACCGGGGCTACTGATGTCGTTGCTAGGGCTTGGTGGGGTTTTAATTCCTAGCCTGACAGATGTCAGATAAGGGGGACAACACGCTGGCAAGGGGAAAACGAGAAGACATTATGGTTCAGAGGGCAGGTACTGAATCCTCTCATCTGCAGGGCTCTTTGTGGTGGATTTGCAATGGGTCAGTTTAACCTACAAAAATTAGCTCCCCCTGCAATCAGGAAAGGTTCTGTATGAGATGGTTTAGAGCAACTGAAGTGGAACCCATGTCTTTGCCTGACCTGTAGAAAGAGCCTGAATTTGTACCTAATACATGAGGTTAAGTGCCACCACAGCACCATCAGGGGTCCTGGTATCCCAATACATTAAAAATACCAGGTAGATGAATGCAAATAACACCACAGCACTATACAGCGCTGCTTCTCAGGGAATTGAAAAAATTACTCCTTTTCTATTAAGGAAGACAAGAAAGCTACTGTGAAGACGCCAAAGGAAGAGTTGGAAGCATTGGTTAGCTGTTCACGCTGTATTACTTGGTTTGGAAAGGGTGGTAAGGTTTCTCACTTGTCCCTAGAACGGCACATCGTGGATTCCATTGCAGCACTTGAGGGTTAAACCTTTTTATGGGCCACAGCATTTTTCCTTATTTAGCTCCATGCTCCATTTCAGCACCACCAAAACCCAGACTGGTTTATGACCTCCCTCAAACAATATCTTGGAACTCCAGAGTGGTCAGGAACCATACTATAATTGTAAATGAGCTAAGCTGGTTGGGAGGCTAATTGCTGCTAAATGACTTGATTGTCTCATGCAGACAGCAGGAAGGTCTCTCTGCTCCCATCTCACACGTACAGTGCAGAACTGGGGTCATGTAGCAGGTGGCTGATTAAAAAAAGTAAATGAAAAGGCTGCTGGCCTGCCCAGTCAGATACCTGTTTCCAGTCTGTGGGGTAGGTGGCTTTCTGGAGCTTTTGAATAGGTTGGGTCTTCTCAGAGGGTTTGGGAGGTGCTTTCCTTCAGGAGGAGGACATGGTCGCCAGGTACTCCGTCCAGCTTGGTGATGGTCCCCAGCCTCTGTGTAAATCCACAATATTTATGTTTTGCAACCTTTATTTCCTGATACCCTGCCACTGCTGAGGAGTTTTAAGTGCAACTCCACATGGAGAGTGCGGTACATGCAGGTCATTGCTAAATTGCACTTTCTCATTAGCACCCACTCTGCCAGCTGGGCTGAGGGGGAGCTGGGATTCTCCTGAGCTGGTCCCAGGTAGTAAAACCTATGCCATGAGCAATTTGATGAAATGAGCTTTCTATTCCTCATTTTCTCACCTAATGGGCAGAGCAGGGTAGTGCTGTCAGCTGCAGGAGCAGACGCCTCCTGGGGAAGCAGAGACACATGCACTGGCCTGTGTAGCTACCTCTTTCAGTATAGGGAAATGGCAAAAAGGGGCAGGAGTGAAGCCAGGCTCTGAGGTAAGATCCCAGCTTGTGCGTGGTGCTGCTCAGGGAATGTAAAAGCAAAGACTGGGGGGTGTGTGTCACACCCGATGCTGTTACTGGCAATGAGCACAGTGTGTGACCTTGCACCAAACCTCCCTGATGACTGCCAGTCCCCCTCTAAGCATTTTGCCTTTCCAGAGGAGATATTTAGGAACAGCAACTGTGAAGAAGTAGGATGACTCTGGGCCAGACTGTGTTTGGCATGTGTTTCTTGGTATGTGGGGAGACACAGATGTATTGCATGCAATTTCTGCTAACGCTGAGGGGCAAATATCAGACTGAATGGCCTTTCACATGGCAGGAAACCCAAGAAGTGGGGCAACACCTGGTAATATACTTCTTTTGCAAAGGAAAATTCCGTCACTCAGAACACCATGGTTTTATTTCTCCACGGCATTTTTGACTGGCATGTGAGCACTGCCATTATGGTGGGCAATGCAACCATTGCTGAGAGCAAGTGTTAAAGTGATCAGGATTTTTAGCTGAATTTTGCCACAAAGGAAAAAAAAAAAGTAATGCAAAAAGTAAGATAAATCTTTCGTCTTTATTAGGATAAATGGAGAAAAGCTTAGATTAAACTCTGCTCCTGAAGCAGCATTGATTGTGGGTGGGAGTTGCAGAGCTCAGCAATAGGAAGGCAACCGTGATGCCTTTGGTTAATGAACACATTCCTGCTGTCATCAGCCCAGGCACTGCCTTTGCACTGCCCAAGTAATAAGAGAGAACAAAGTTGCTCTGAGTTTTTAATATAGATTCCTACCTAAGGTGTTGCTTCCATCTCAGTTCGGCTCAGGTATTTTTCCAGCCTAAGGAGAAAACTCTGGGGCTTTGAAGCCATTTCTGCTAGGGAAAAAGAAGCCATTAGCAGAGACTTGTGCAGGAGCTTGTACCACACAGGGTGGTGGAATTCTGCTCATTGCGATGCTGTAAGATGTGGCAAGATAAATCATTTTAATCACAGAGCCAGTGGAGAACGTTGCTTTCCTCCCTTAGATTTCCAGATGACCCAGGTGTAACAATGAAAAAATAATCCCTTGAAAGGACTTGTAGGTGTTTCAGCATCAAGATTTAATACACTATAGGATGGAAATATATGGGAAGCATCTGTCAATGTGTCAGCATTTTAAAACAAGGAGAGCGAAAAAACAAAAAAACAACTTAACAAAGAAACTCCCAAGTGGACAAAAGGGAGCTTGTCTGAGAAAGACTATCCAGAAAGGATATTGCTTTGTTTTTACTCGGATTTCTCAAGCTTTGTTGTCCCCTAGTTCTATGCTACCTTCTCAGTGCTCCCTGGAGTCTCTGCCTGAAATGTCACAGTTAATTTACACCAGTGAAATTCTGTGAGCCTTTGCAGGAAACCACAAAGCACCTCAGTGTGTTTCAGATATTTTGATTCTTGCCTAGAGAAGTTGTGGATGTTCCATTGCTGGAAGTGTTTAAGGCCAGGCTGGATGGGGGTCTGAGGAATCTGGTCTAGTGGAAGGTGTCCCTGCACATGGCAGGGGAGTTAGAACTGGATGATCTTTAAGGTCCCTTCCAACTCAAACCATTCTATGATGCTGGGACTCTTTGATTATTTTCCTGGATGATGCAGCTCCCTGTGGAGAAAAGCTGAGCTGGAGCAGTGGGTGGCAGTCCATGTCTGACATGCCGTGCATCTCTGGGGAGTCCAGGTGCTTGCCAAAGCTGTCCCCTGTTTTCAGGGATCCATGCCCATATAGTGGTGCCAGAATGTGATCACTGTGGAAGGAATTCAGAATCCAAATTGTGTTAAATGCTTCCAAATTTGTGTAGTTGGCGAATGCAAACTGCCTTTCTGTAGCAAACAGCTGGTGGGGGGAAACTCTTCCTACCACGTGCACCTCTCCCTCTCCTAGTCTGGAGCTTGGCTCTCTGGTGAAAGGCTTCCTTGAACAGGCTGATAATGTCCCATGAAAGTGAATACAAACCTGCTAAGAAACAAGATCGCTTGGCAATCAGCCAAGGAGAAGGACTTGATTTCTGTTCAGAAGTTACATGGTCTGGACATCACCAGAATGTTTTCTTCTTGTGTTTAGGTAGCAAAACTCATCACCATAAATAGCGAAATTGTGAGTCCTGCCTGATCTTCCCAGAGCTTTTCCAAGTCAATCTTTGTTGGCCCATATGTCTCAAAATTGATGGCCCGTGCAGGGAGAGATTTTATTCATTCCAAGTGCGCGTGAGACAGGAGTCAGGAAGGATGTATGTGTGACACAGGCATTCACAGTGCCTGGGGAGCCGCCTGTGAGATACCTGGGGATTCTCCATCTGCCTCACCCCAAGGGCAGGGTACTTTGCTGAGGTGCAGCTCCTGGGCTGGTGTGCTGAAGTAGCTTGCAGGCTGAACCTGGCTGGTGTCTCCCCACGTTATTGCTCTGCATTGGCCAAAACTCAGCACACCTCGACTGCCACATCACTTTGCTCTGAAGTGACATTTAGCACGACCCACGCCAGTGCTCTGTGCTGCATGAAAATGTTGGGACACCATTTGGCTAGTCTGGAGCTGGAGGAACAAGTCCTGTCTCTCTGAGAGGTGTAATGTTTGATTTATCTAGCAACTGAGAGTCTGCTTTTAATTTTTTTGATGGTGGGACCTTGTAAGGAGTTTAGTGAGTTAAAATCAGATTGTCAAGGGTGGCTCTTCACTGCCAGCAAAACAGAAAAAAATCATCAAGAGTTTCTGCTAGAAAATACTTTCCATCACCCCTAGGGAATTGTGCCTACTAGAGACTGTGAGTGATTTTGGAAGCAGCAGGCAGGGAAATCACTTATTTTATTAGCTATATTTTGCAGCCCAGTATGTTCGTACAGTAAATAATATTTTGCATAAAGTCACTGGCTGATGCTGTGCTTTTTATCTTGGACTGCTGTTTTTTATAGCTGCTCTTTTAAGTGTCAGCACTGAGCATTTGTTTGTGTCATCATCTGTGCTTTACATTGCTATGCGTGGCAACATAACTGTTCCAAAGCTTTGTACTGTGACAGGGGTGTCACAGTTATTAGGGAGAGATGGAACCACACTTTGAACATTTTTCACTCTTTCCATGGCCACATTTGTGGCGTTTGTAAAATTCTATGCGATTTTATGGCGTTTCTAAAATAATGTCACTTTATGGCAGTTGGAAAATGCTGTGATTTCAATGAAAAATGGACTATGCTGGTTTCAGTGGGAGAATTTTCCAGTGCCACCAAGGGATAAAAAAACCAGCCAAACTTTCTGAGCATAACAGAAAACTCTTTTGAGGACAGCAGCAATTAAAATGTTTTCTGCCTTTGGCGTGTAAGTGATTATTCTTCTTGTGGTAAACAATATTTGCTGTTTTGTATGATATATATGAGAAAAGAGCGCAGCCAGAAAACCTCTTTAGTTAAGAACTTTAATAAAGCAGAACTCCAAGGAAATTATATATTTATAGTCACACCCATATGTGAAGGAGTAATCACAGTCAAAGGCTGACAAGTTCCTAACACTGGTATTGGTTAAATTTAGTTCTGTGCAAAGGGCTGGGGAAGGGGCTTTGGGGTTTGTCTTGCTCAGTGTCCTCCATGTTAATCTGTCCCTGCTAGCAGGATGTTAATGCTCCTGTTTGTCAGAATTAAACAGGAGTGTCATTAAATACTGCAGTCATTTTTATTCTATGCAGCTGTGTAACCTTCAGTGGCTGTGGACAACTCCCCCCACCTCACCTCCCCTCCTTGCAGGCTGCACTCTCAGCCATAATTGAAGAAAAAATCCAGAGAGGGGCTGGAGGTGAGGTTTGTTAGCGCTGCTAATTAGCTGATACCATCACATCAGAATTACAATCCAATTCCTTGGAGGACTCCAGGGCCTCTTCTCTCCAGCTTGGAGACAGATGCCGAATTTACCCTCAGAAAACAGGGGCAGATGATTAGTGCTGACACCCTCCAGTTCTGTCACTGAACTGTCTGGCACAGGGTGGTTGGTTTAAGGGCCTTAGCTGGAATTAAAGTTTTCTGTCAAGGTTGCTTTTTAAAATTTTATTTTATTAAAAAGATTTCCAGACTGATTCAACTGAATGTGAAATTTGATGAGGGAAATTTCCTTTCCAGAGCTTCTCATTTTGGGAGGAAGGGAAAACCAAGAGCAGCTCTGCTGACGATAAAATTCAATTAGAGTTGAACTACCGTTGATTGTTGTGGTTTCATTTGCGTTTATCTTTTAATTAAGCTATCCTCATCTGATTTTTAATTTTTTTAAGAATATTTTTTTCCCTTCCTTCTTTACATGTGGTTCAGGAGCAGGTGTTCTGTGACTCTGAATGAGTATATATAGTGTTGCATCCCTTATTTCCCATGCTGGATGATGAAGACAGCCTTCTAAGAAGAGAAGAAGCAAAGGCTGTGCGGCCAGGAGAGCAAATACCAAAGAGCCCAAGCAGGATCTACTGGTCTGCTGGGAGAAGCAGAACTGGGACTATTTTACCTGATCACATCCGCCCCATGGAAAATGAAGGCTCTAGACTAATTTTGTTCCTAGTAAACATTTACACTAAGAACCAGTTATTTTATCACAGTGTGACGAAACATTTCCTGGGCTAGTGCCGTGTGCTGCAACAGATCCTGAAAGAGCTGAGAAGACTTGGCTTCCCAGAAGAGGAGGTTCTAATTTTCATAGCTCCTTCAGCACTATCATTCATTGTAACATGAGTACAAATTTGACTTTATTAAAACAGCTCGTCTGAGGTAGCTCAGCTAACCACAGAAAACATAAGATGCTACCACATGCTGTTGTTTTCATAAGGACAGCAGCTTTAATATTGGAGAGCAATAAATTGTCTGGAATGATTTTAACTCCTGGAATGCTAAGCTAATGCTGCTCTGCATTAGAATAACTCCCTGTGCAACATCAGCAGGCCTCTGGCTGCAGTTTTCTTTAGTGAGTATGTGCGTTAGAGGTGTTTTTTCCCAGCACACACCAATCTCTGGTTCTGTCAAAGTAGATGGGCATTTTCCTGTTGATAACAACAGGGACTGAACCAGGCTCCCACATCCAGGCTCACCATCCTTCCTGGAGACATTGCTAGCCTCCAGTTATAGAGAGCTGAACAGCAAATTTTTACAACGTAAAGATCAGAAGGCAGTTTTGTGTTTGCCCCACAGCACCCCACGTATTTAGTGAGTGGTCATAGGAAATTATTTGTTTCACAGTTAGGCTTGAGGAGATTGCCCCACCAACCTGATCCTGTGATTGAGGCAGTGGGGCGTGCAGGAAGCAAGGGAAAAGGGCCCCGCTGGCTTTCATGAGAGTCTGGGCCACAGGTGGTTCGTAGCAAGCCAAGAACTGAACCTGTGGGGGGAAGTTGTGCTGAGCCATCAGAATAAGCACTCCTAGGGAGCATCGACTCCATAAGGAATGTAATTGCTATAATCTAAAGGACACAGAATAAACCTGTGCAAACCAACACTTTTCAAAGAGCAATACTTTGGCCAGATGAGAGTAGTTGGTGACAACGATGGAAAAGAGCAAAATTAACAAAAAGGGCCACCTCTGTGCCAGATTTCAAGCTCCTGCTCCAAGTGCTGTTTTCACAAGGGTACCAAAATTTTGTCACCCTGAGTTAAAAAGCACAATTTCCCCAGCCTCAGGGACTGAATTGCTTAGATTTAAGACATCGGCCTGAGGCAGACAGATAACACAGAGAAATGTCAAAATTTGAAAGTTAAAATTTGTTGAAATTCCAAGTGTCTGAGAGCAGCCAGACTGCGCCGCGGAGCGCTGCAAATGCCGTCAATAAAAGATTACTAACACCTGTGATGCAGGCTCAGATTTGAGACCCCTTGGTGGGGACCTGCTTTTTCCTAACTCTAAGAAAGATAATATTGGGATTCATATGATAGACCCTGAACACCAGACACCTATTAACTTCTGCTCCAAGAAAACAAAGGAAAAAGGCCTTTCTGAGAAGGTCCTTACACCAGCTTACACCAAGGTTTCCATGGCAGTGAGGAGGTGTTTAACCTGCCAGGTGCCTCTAAAAAGAGTGTGCACCTATTCCTGCTTGGGAAATCCTGGCAGCATTGTATGGGACAGCTCTAAGTTCAGAGCAGCAAAAAGAGATTAGTGGGGGTAATAAAGCAAAAGTAGCAGGAGCATTAGTCCTGTTAATGTGTGTGGGAGACAAAAGAAAGGAGGCAGGGAAAAGCAAGGCTTCAGACAGTGGAAGATTAGTGACAGATAAGGCTGGTATTGCTGAGAGCCCTAAAAGTTTTCTGAGCTTCAGTAGTCACAAGCAGAGGAAAGGTCATCCTAGAGTTAGGAACATGCTTCCTGTGGTGAAAGAAAGTGTTAAATTGGCTTTTCCTATTATTGAGAGATAGACAGAGTGGCTCTTTTCTGCTATTGGAAGCATTGGAAAGCATTAAAAGCTGACAAGGCCCGGGGTCTGTAAGGCTGTGAATAGCAGCATCTATATTTAATCAAAGATGATGAAGGACTCAGTGAATTTCTGTCCTGTAAGCTCAACATCAGCCATGTGACAAAGGCGAGTAATGCAATGGCAAAGAATGTGACTGAGAGTTTTGAAATGCAGAGAAATGGACAACTGCTACAGATTCCTGGCATGTGCCTGCTGGCTGGTACTCTTTAATTCTTAAACAGGCTGCAGATCATTCAGGTGGCCAACATGTATCGCTTGATATGATGGTTCTAGAAAGGGTCACAGTGCCAATGCAAGCTACCCCATGAGGGGACATCCTCTCCTTGAAATGCCCATGACAATATAATATATATCTAATAGCTGTTGGGATAATGAATCATTTGCTACTACGAGACACAATTTGTTTTTTCTTTTTGAGTTAATTGAAAACAAAACCTGTTTGAGTTACCTTTTAGAGCATTTAATCTAAACCCACCATGTGGCTTTGACACCAGGTTCATTTTTGATCAGATGCCAGACTCCTTTCAGAAGCTCCAGCTCTGAAGAGCTGGAATGAAAGGCATTTTCGCTTCCCGCCCTCTCCATTCTGCTGGGCTTCAGGAGGTCAGGAGGTGAGTTTTTATTGTTAGCCACTTGAAAATAAAATCATTCTGTGCTGGTATCTTTGGATAGACACAGTAAATGATGGATTTCAGCAAAAGCAAGAACATGTCCTGGAAGTGGGGTAAAGCTGGAAGAGAGCAGGTTTGCCTAAGGACACAAGCAGGGAGGAAGTGTCACAGGAGACCTTCTTGGAAGAGCCAAACTCTCCTGGCTGCATAAAAGCTGATCTGAATTAATTCACTGGCCATTTTATTTTGAATTAAGCCCTTATTTACACCCAGTCTTTTGGGTTAATCTCCCTGACATGCACAGACACTGGCTGATTTGGTGGTTCCTGAGCTAGAAGTGATCGTGTTTTCTCATACCAAAACCAAATCAAACTACATAGGGGCAAAATGTGAGCAGAGCAAGAAAAGAGAAGTAGGCCCTTAGGTGAGACCTGTTGTCCAGCGTAAGGGGAGATGTGAGGGAACAGAGGAAGGACATTTTGCAATCACTCAGCAAAGTCAGGTCAGAGCACAGAGCAGGAAGAGGACACAGAGCTTGGTCAAAAGCAGGAGGAACCAGATGTTTGGCTGCTTCACAGCCTTTTTTGACCCAAGGTCTAGTGTGTACCTGCATGGAGTTGCAGAGCAGGCACCACCCTCCCTGCATGCTCTCTTTTTGACTGTGATCAAAACACGTGGTAAACACAGGAGAAAAAAAATGAAAAAAAGAGAAACCATTACAAGTAAACAACACCCTCAAAACCCCAGCTCTCTTTTCTAGCCACCCCCACAAAACAACAGCAGCAACCATAAAAGGAAAGCTTTCCAGAGGCCCCTGGGTTCTCTTACTCTCTTTCTTTTACCAAAAAGTCAGTGTGAAAATGGAAATCAGGGCCCTAAACCAGGCGGAGAAATCGTTCAGGTCACAAAGGGTTTCAGGGAAGATTAAAGGCTGAAGCTGTCATCTGGAAAATGCAAGGGGAGTGTCATGGAGAGCTGTGAGACTGCAGGAGTCTCCCCCAGCAGGGCTGTAAACCCTGTCATTTGGGTCACTTGAAATCAGGTGAGGAAGGTTAGAACGAAGCTATGACTACATTTCTATACTCATGTCCTGTACGGTCAGCTTCCTTGGATGACTTCTCCCTCAAGCAACTCTTTGTCAGGTTTAAGATATGTTTGCCCAAAGCAATCCTGTATGTCTGTGGAGCTGAGGATGTCCCAAGGACTGGTGTGTCCAACCTGGCATTATGTGGAAACATTAGAGTGTGACACAATGTGAAAGTAGCATCCTAAGCTTCTTACGTCCATATCCTGACCAAGGAAAGTGGTCACGTTGTGATCATCCCAGAATCCTCCTCTAGGCTACAGAAATACTGGTGCAGGATAAGCTGTCTCAATGCAGGTGCTGGCCAGAATCCCCAGACTACTGTGCAAAGAGTCATGCCCCCTTAGCTTTGGATGATTATGATGCCTGTATTCCAGATAATCATTGCACAAGGACAATTCACACTCCAGAAACTGCACTAATGCGTGAACTGCACGTAATTCAGAAACCTTAGTGTGATCACTTTTTCTTCTTTAAAGTAAGCCCTTAAGGTCCTTAATTTGAGAGTGTGTGTGGCTACAATGCAGTCATCTGAAGTTGCATGAGGTGAACACCTCAACTAATTTGTGTTGATTTTCACCAGTTAGGTGTTTAAGCTCTTTGCTGGAGCTGAAGTTGAGCCCTGTATCTGACGTGACTGTGCTTCAGATGACTGATAAAATGACAGGGATGAAGATGATAGAGAGCTCAGATCCAAGGAGGTATGAGAAAAAGAGTACATACATAAAAGAGTATATATAAGACTATATACAGTGCAGACATTAGTGGAAGCAGGACTGGATCCTGAATAAGCAGGGGAGAGAAAAGCACCATATGTTGGAAGGGGATGAGTATTATGTAAATAATAAGGATAGAGACATTTTGTAAACGGGCAGGCCGATCTCATTATTTGTCTACAATTAAACTAAACTGTGGGGTCATATCATCCTATTAGGCCTAGCAGATTAAACTCAGGCTGTCTCTTTTTGTTATTGTTTCTGGGGGAGTTTTGGAGCTTTCTTAATTTAGGTCACAAAATGAGAGGCTTCCTCATAAGCATTTTAATTAACCAGCTGAAGAATTCTCTTGCCCCCAGAGACTTGTGGTACCAAATCCAGAACTCAGACTGTCACATTTCAGCTCAGATTGTGTTTGTGCCCCTTTATTCAAGTCAAAAACACAGACAGCAAATCAACACACGCTCCCCCCTCCCCGCCCCGACAATGACTACTCGGAAAAAAAAAAAGTATCTTGGAAGATTGATTTTTGACCTAAACATGTCTTTGCGACACCCCAGTACATGAAGACCAGAATGTCTGAGGAAAGTGGCCCAAATCGGCAGAGAAAAGCACTTTTGGCTGGACCTTAGGCCTATGCACACTTTATCCCAGGCATCTTTCCTGCCCCAAGCCATCAGTGCAATAGGGTCACCCATGTCTCATGGTTGAGTGAAGTCCCAGTCCTTCTGCAGGGCTGCTTGGTGCACTGTCCCGCTGGGGAGAGGCTCTCAGTTGAAGGGCTGGGTTTCCACAGAGCGTGCTGCTGGGAGATGAAGAGCTCCCTTCTGGTCCTTGGTGGCTCTTTCCCACATCCATTGGGCTGCAGCAACTCCTGGCAGCACTCCTCCATCATGGTGACCTCGCAGCACAGACACCCATCATCCCAGATTTGTTCGAGGAGAGGAATCGCACACCTCCATGCAGGGCATGGGGAGAAAGGCATCCCCCAAAGCCCCTCCCTGCCTTGTGTCCTCCTCTATGAGGAGCTGGCGCAGATACTGCTCCTTTCCAACTTGTGGGGCAGTGGCGAGCCGTAAGGGGGGAGGACATTGAAGAGCAAGTATGGTTTTGGGAAGGGCAGCAGCTCCACGTGGCGGGGAGCGAAGGAGAGCGTGCTGGGCAGCCAGGCGGTTGTCAGCTGTCCTTGCAGTGGTGAGTAGTATCCCACGGCAGGAAAGGAAGCAGAGAGCTTTCTTGGCATCCAGCTAGGAGCCTTTCAAGAATAAAATTGTAGTCTCAGGTGAATCAATATGGACTTCTATTTAGATAAAATTTACAATCAGCCTTATTTGTTTCCCCGGTGCTCAATAGTTAAGAAGAAAAGTTTAGAAAAATAGACTTCCTAAAACCCAGTGGTATGTTGTCACCCAGGACACAAAGCAAAATACCTGTTTTTCTAGCCAAGAAAAAACTCCTGTCAGGGAAAGAACCTGTGTGGCAGCCTAAATAATAACAGTCCTGGACTGCTAAAGCATAGGTCAAGGGCAGAAAGTGCTGGTCAGCTTAACCAAGGCTGGACGTTGTGAAGAGATAAGAGATACTGTCCGTAAAGGAACATGGCTTTGTGGCTGCAAATGTCTTAGGTCCTCCCTTTCAGAAAGTTTCTGATAATAAAGACATTTTGAATCAAAGTGTGATTTACAGAGAAATGATTTAGAAGCCAAATGGGGAAGGACCATCCTACAAGAGACATCTCACAGCATATTTACAAAACAGGTTTAATTCTATGAAGAAATGTGTTATTTTGATCAGATTTGCTGGGATTTCTTGTCATCATATTGCCCATTTTGTCTTTTCCAGTGCTCTTTCTCTCTGATGGTCCCATGTGATTGCTGGTGAAGTGATTACCCGGTGAAGGATAGCTGTCTCTCCCTCAGCGGCTTTATATAAAGTGTCCAATACTCACTGTGATATCTGACTTGGGAGCAGGAACGAAATCAACTTCTGTCAGATGGTGAAGGCCACCAAAGTTGCCAAATTTTTCATGTTTCCTCCACTTTGCTCGCTGATTTTGGAACCAGATCTGGATAACGGTAAGAAAGAAAAGGTACAGAAATTAACAGAATATGAAGGAGGAACTTCTCACAGCCAACTCCTTTCCCTAATCTCTGAGCATCAGAAAACATTGACCTCCAGCTCAGCAGAAACAGAGGCCAAATCTAAAGTAAACCACTGGGTATGACAGGGTGCTTTTCACGCTTTGCATAACACGTGGGATTTCTCTGGACTACCATGATAGCCTGTTTTCTATTGTGGCTCACAGAAGAAATAAGATCACCCTGTTCAAGGAAAGACAGGGTGAAACCTGCAGGTTTTCCAGTGCTCTCTGGGGAAAGCAGATCTTTCTGTGGTCAAAGCTGTGCAGTGGTCAGTGCACACAGCATTCTGTTTTCCCTAGAAGGTGTGACATTTCATGGCAGAGCTCTTTCACCTTGTTTCCAAGTGAATACACTCAGAAAAGATCCACTTAGATGTTTTGCTGGGCTGCAATAAAAGTGTGTCACCAGTGCAGATGTACTAACAGGGTTCTACCTAAATTTAGCTGGTAGCATTTGGAAATTCACATAAGGGACCTAAGCAAAAGACACAAGGGGATCACTCAGCAGTCTGAGTATGTTGTCTGCCATCTCTTTTGCACTGTAAGTAATTTTCTCAGGGGAGTTCCTTTCACCTGTCAGCCAATTTGACCAGTCTGCCTTCTGGCAGAGGCATAAATGTATTTATTGTGCAGCTGCAGTTGTGCATCTTGCTGCACTGCTGTGAAAAGTTGAAGCCCCCTTCAATTGTAGTTTCTAGCTTGCTAAGGGACTTGCTGTTTGTACGTAAGCAAGTGGTTCACATGAACACAAAAAGTAAGTTATTGAAGCCAGGTGATACTGGATGTAAATACATATGTATTTTGAGCCAAATAATGAGCAGCTCAATTATTTCTTCATCTCTTGCCCAGGAATCAGGAGCCCTTTGCTATATTGCTGATAGTTAGCTGCTATATTGCTGATAGTTAGAAGTATCTGAGGTTACTGAAAGGACAGTTTTGTTTATCTGGGTTTGCATGTGTTTGGAAATTGCTTAGTCTGTACGAACTTCTCCATTCCCTTTCTACCATGCAGGAGTTATATGGTGGAGCAGCACCATTTAACACTCACAAAGGGATAGAGGTGAAAGGGGGCACTCAAGCCAACATTCAGTCTCTGAAGTGCTCCTAAAATCTGCACATGGGATAAAGTTCTCACTTCATGGACTTACTTTTTTTTAATAAAAGTGAATATTTTAGCACTTCTCAGACCAAACTGCTTTTTTTCCCCAACCAGCTCTCCAGCACCCTTATGTCTAAAATGATTTCTCACTACCCAGCATGAGTTCTTTTTATTGTGTTTTAAACCTATTCCTCATGCTCTGTCTATCACAGATATCATACCTTTATCAACCAAATACATAGCATCATAGAACCATAGACTGGTCTCGGTTGGAAGGGATATTTTAAAGATCTAGTTCCAACCCCTCTGGTGTGGGCAGGGACATCTTTCACTAGACCAGGTTGCTCAAAGCACCATTCAAGCTGACTTTGAACACTTCCAATGATGGGACACCCACAACTTCTCTGGGCAACCTGTTCCAGTGTCTTGCCAATCTCACCATAAAGAATTTCTTCCTTATAAAATTAAATCTACCTTCTTTCAGTTTAAAACTGTCACTAATAATCTCACCATAAAAAGATGAGTTTGGCAGTGTCTTATTTTCATAAACTAGTGCTGATAAGCATTAAATATGTTCTCTTTTCTTTAACTCTCCGTTAACAGAGTACATAGTCCTTTTCACAGTTTTGCTAAAAATCAGTGTTTGTCTTGACAGGCCAGTCATTATCTGGTTGTCCAGTTTACCCTTTAAACACTGACACAACATTAGATGTCTTCAAGGCCCCTGCAATGGAATGTCTCTCATGCTCCAGAACTGAATATCAACACTGATGACCCAAAGTGCTTCTCAAGTAGCTTTTTAAGAACCACTGGAGGTAAACTGCTTGGATGTGTAGATTCAAGTATATCTGTCTGTAGCAGCGGCTGTTCAACATTATCCTTATGGAAAGCGTTGCCACCTTACCCGACATATTTCCAAGGACAGAGCAGAAATTATGACTGAATATCTTTGCCATTTATGCATTATCCTTGACAGTCCTACTGTTTCTATAAAGTAACAGATCAATATAATTGATCACTTTGGGTTTTGTTTTTTTGTTCTTAATCGACTTTTATTGAATTTTTGATCCTTAATTTTTCTGACCAAAGCTTTGGCCTGCACCTTACTAATGCTTTGCTTACTAATTTTTTATAAATTCTTGTTTCTCATGTTTACTCACCCAGGATTCTTAATTTTTTCTGTATAACACATGCAGTTATACCATTTCATCTATCCACTTAAGATGTTTTGCAGCAATCATACCTTTTATTCTTGATTGCAGGACACAAGATTTTCCACAGTTATAAAGGGTTTCATTTGGTAACCCAATGGTTGTTCACTTACTTTTTCCCCACTTAAATTATATTTCTGAGGTGATTTGACCTACACGAAGCTTTTAGCTTTGTCAAACCTATTATTTCACAGTAGCAAGAGCACATGGCAAATTCTCTGCGTGATATTTGATTTATGTGTGACAAATGCAGTCAATCAAAATTATAACTTGTAACTTGAACCTAAGTTACTGCTAATTTTTAGTTCTGTGGCTGATTCACTTTATCAGCCAGGATGAGGTCAAACACAGAATTTCCTGTGTCATGTATAACACTGTCTGAATTGCGAATTTGCCATCTTCACTTCGTACATGAGGGATTTTTTACTTCTTTCATTTCCGTCTCAGGTTGATGTTTCCCATAATAACTCATTTTTATTTTTCCCCATACAGATTATAAACAGGTTTTTTTAAACAGAAAAATGTCCTGTTCTTTCTTGTGATTCATTGTTCCTTGGAGAACACTGACTGGCAGCCCAGCTTGTGTTTTATGCCACTGGAAATGCATTGTTGGTGCACTGGTATTTCTAATGAGCATATTGTGGCGTTGCAGGTCAAATTCTCCCTGTCACCTAATGACGAAGCAGTACTATCATGGCTAGTCAATAGTCCCAGGCATGTCATAGTTAATAAACTGCTCTGTGTTGAACTTTGATTGTTAGGGAGGGATATATGCAAAGAAGTACAACAATGACTATAGCATTGAGGCAAGTGCAGAAACTGCCTCATGCAAAAATCATCACTTCGGTGCCTGGTAAACACCAAATGAGAGAGTGGTATGTATATTTTAATGTAGAAGATTTCATATGCAGCAAGCATTTGGGGTCAATTTTTAGCTCAGTCAGCAACATTATATTACAACTGGGGGAAACCAGATAAGTTTCGGTTCACTGAAATTACAGCCAGGGCATTTATAGCCTGTGATATCAAAATACAGAACACTAAAAAACACTTCCATTTTGGCAACTATTTTCTCATTTTTGAGACCTGTGGAAGATGCACATGGATGACAGTTTGTACTGGATGAATATTAGCCTATAAACAGTTGATAAATGATTAATAAATATTTTCATAAATGGCTGCTCTGTCGCTACAGAGTCCAACAGGTTGCTCATAACCATCTGTAACTCCTATTTGCTATGCATTTAGTATGCTTAGAGCTCCTGTTAACCCTTTGATTAATTCCATTTGGTTAGTCACAGCTGGGTGACAAATACTTCTTCCCTTATTTGTAAAAGGTATTGCTGTACTGGCCTCGTCTGTAGGGTAAGAGAGAGGTCACGTATCTCATTAGCATTGTCGCCCAGGCATAAACTATTAAGAATGCATGCCAAATAATGAATGAATTGCAGCGAACATAGCCTTTTGGAGACACACTGTACCTGAACTCTGGCTTCTGGGAGGTTTATCTTTGCTGCCAGTTGATTGCGAATATGGACATCCGGGTAGTGAGTCACTCGGAAAATTTTCTCCAGTTCCTGGAGCTGCTCAGCTGTGAATGTTGTCCGGATTCTTCGTTTCCCTTTCCTCTCAGCTGTGAAAAACAAGAAAAAATGTATTACTTTTTACAAGAAAAAGATACAGGACCACAAGAAGATTCAGAGATGCAGCAATTTCTGTAAATTGCTCTGCAGTTGGGATGGCATCTACAATACATTCTAGACATATACTTGTCATAGGTGTATATCATACTTATCCTAACCTTGCAGAGAATGTGAATGAACTCCTTTATCATTAAAGGAATGAGTCAAAAGTGTCCATGTGCACTGCTAATCCCATGGATCCACTGCACATCAACAGCTACAAACCCCTGTGTATTTTGACAACACTAGCCCTGCAATGAGTTTGTCACCAAAGTCCTTCAGTGCTGGACCAACCACTGACCTTGGACTGACTGCTGATCTCTTCCCATACCATTCCTACAGCAGCAGGGATAGCCAGCAGTGCAACTCTGCAGTTGCAAAGAAAACCTGTTTTTCTGACGGTACCACTGTGGTGTGGGGACTTTCTAAACAAGCTTAACCTAAACAACTTAACTTTAAGAATAAGGCCTTGAAGCCCATGAGGAAGTTTTAGGTGCTGTGAATTCCTAAGGAGACTCGTAGACTGCTCCATTGCTTCACCTGTTGTGGTGTGAGCACAAAAAGTACTGCCCTCAACACTCTTATAGCGTTTTGAAAATGCCCTCCTACACTATGGTATTTTATTTAGATCATTAATTCTGTACAGCACTTGGTGTAAGTTAGAATGAGGTCTTGGTTGTTCAAGGTCTTGCAAGGAGGAGGAAAAAGCAGCTGCAGAAGATGGAGTTCAGCCTCATCCCAAAGCTGGAATCTTCTCTGATGCACAAATGGAGTATCTTCCAGCTGACACTGAATGACCAGCACAAAAAGCCATGCCCCAAACATTGTGAGTCACAGGGATTTTCTACTGAGCTCGGAAAACTGCATCTGATAGGCGCATAAAAATTCTAATACTATTTTAGTGACTGTGATGAGCTTGCTACTCAGTGACCTTGAAGTAATCGTCAATGAAACCATGTTGTTAGAGAAAATTGCTATTCTGAATGGCTGCTTTCGGTCTTCCATGGTCTGATGACAACTAACAATTCACACTATGTAACTAGAGGCATACTCTTTCTGATGGGAACAATTAACCAGACAAGGTTAGCTTAGCCCCTCAGAGGGACTTGGTACCTTTCTCCCCATTTTGTTCAGCCATTAGCATACCCTCTTCCTTTGGAGGGCTAAAACAGTGAAAAGGTAACTAAACACCTAGGCCAGTATCAACTGGGCTCTGTGCCAACCAGAAAATGACATTTTTCATTCTGTAATCGAAACCTCATTGTGACTCTGTTGACACAGAAAATAAGGATTAAAATATTCTGTTCATCAACTGGGTAGGAAGGAGCCTGGGACATGATACCATTGCGAGTATTTCATCTTTTCTAAACCTTTTGAGGACTTTGAAAGGAAACCAGTCATGCAAGAATAACTGAGGAGAGTCATTTATCATAAACACTGCCAATACTACCATGTCTCAGAAACAGCCTAATAAAGCTGATGTCCAACACAGTTAAATCTGTATCATTAGACTTTCTACCAGACTATCAAAGTACTACTCATTAAACTGCAGCACTGGCTTCAGACTCAAGAGAAAAGTGTTATTTCCACTGAATCTCACTGGCAATACTGGGGCAGAGATTTGAAACGAGGAATATTTGTGTGTGTTTACGCTGAAGGTAGGAATGGTGTCGTGGTTTGACACTGGCCCAACGCCAGGCACCCACGAGAGTCGCTGGCTCACCCTCCCTTACCCCAGCTGGGCAAATGGAGGGAACAGAGGAGAAAGGGTTAACGGAGACTTCATGAGTGAGATAAGGACAGCGGGAGAAATATTTCAAGGGCAAAACAGGCTCAATCTTAATTACTGAGTGAAATTTATTACTAACAGAATCAGAGTAAGATAATGAGAAGTAAAACAAGCCCTTAAAACACCTTCTTCCCCCCCAGGCCCTCCCTCCTTCCCACCGACAATGCAGGGAGGCAGGGCAGGGGGGTTTTGGTCAGTTCATCACCAAGATTTTCTTCCGCCGCTCTGGGAGAAGAGTCCTTCACTCTGAGGCCGTGGGGTCCCCCCCACGGGAGACAGTTCTCCGTGAACGTCCCGCCGTGGGTCCACTCTCACGAGCAGCAGCCGAACCGCACCTGCTGCAACGTGAGTCTCTTTCCACGGGGTGCAGTCCTCCAAGGACAGGCTGCTCCAGACTGGAAGCAAGGGCCCTCTCTCTCCACCGGGTCTCCCACTGGATCACAGCCTCCTCCAGGCATCCACCCGCTCCGGCGCGGGCACCTCCCCCACGGGCTGCGGGTGGATCTCTGCATTCCCCGTGGACCCATGGGCTGCAGGGGGACAGCTGCTTCACCATGGTCTTCACCATGGCCCACAGAGGAATCTCGGCTCCGGCGCCTGGAGCACCTCCTCCCCCTCCTTCTCCACTGACCTTGGTGCCGCCATGTTGTTCCTTCACATATTCTCACCTCCTCCTCCTCTTCTCTGACTAAGAGCAAAATCTTGTGATTTTTGTTTTGATGACAATTCTCAATATGTCACCACAGAGGCGTTACCAGCCTCTCTCATTGGCCTGGCTCTGGCCAGCAGCATGTCCATCTTCAGAGCCATCAGCCATTGGCTCTGCCGGACATGGTGGGAACCTTCCAGCAGCTTCTCACAGGAGCCATCTCTGCAGCCCCCCTGCTACCCAAAACCCGGCTGTGCCAAACCACAACAAATGGGCACCTTCTCCTAAGAAGCCCTGATTATGTCTACTTGAACCTTCTCAAAAGATGACTGTAAGGCGGATTTATTGCTATTTGCAAGAAAAGGGAAATATCAGTGCTGACAGGAGGAATCTCAGGACACTACATCCCGTAGATAAGACAGGGTTCCCAGTCCATAAAGCTGTTTCTTGTTTGGGGGATTTTCACCTCACACTTACTATGGCTTATGGTATTCTGTCCTGCTGGCACCTGAGAAATGTCCAGGACTAGAGAGCATGGCTTCAGAGAGAACAGGCACGTGAGTTTCTGGTGTCTCATACCAGCTGCTTGGGTATGAAAATGACCCACATAACTTGGTGATGAGCAAAAGAAACTCCCTATCAGTTCATTCTTAATCATCCACATTTTTCCTTCTGGAAAGGTGAACTGTTTTATACACAAGACCCTTATGTAAGGGGAGGGTCTGCACAGTGCTCAGAAGTGTCAATCCTTCTGAAACCAGACTTTTCAAAGCTGAAATTCATCAGATTGAACAAAATACAGTAACATGAGATCAGTTATGGGCCAGCAGAGACTGAAGGACAAACTTTGATTTTGACTAGATATGAAATTAAATTGCTAACAAAATAGACTCCTATAAACTAATCAAGGCTTTTGCCAGCAGGAAATCTAGAAAAGTGCATTTTTTTTCTGTAAGTAATCAGTCATTCTATTTTTAATTTTTAAAAAAACTATCAAGAAATGCAAAAAAACCTGGGACTCTATGTTACCATTTTCTCTTGCAAGACGAAACTTTTTCTGAGTGTAGCTTTGATAGTTCCCTTTGCCTTGGGACCTCAGCTTAGAGATCCCATAGCAAACAACAGCATTCAGAATTACAGTCCAATAAAGAATGTGGGTGGAAGATATAAGACTAGGAAGTGTTGGAAGTGTAACTTTGGCTTTTCAAATGTGGCTCTAGAGTCTCTGGGGAAATAAGACTCTGTCTGAGTTTCCTGAGCTATTTTTTATGTAAAAGCTGGGGATATTCAAGTGTGCTTTTATGCTCCGTGAAAGTCATTTGCAGGTTAGCTGACTGCTGAAACCAAGCCTGAAAATATGAGGCAGCTAAATATGTCAGCATTTTCAGATGCTTAGAGATACAGCTGTCTATACATTGCCTTACTGTTGACATTGGAAGGGCCAGATTCTCCACGCTGATAAAGCAGTATAGCTCCTTTAAATTCAGTATCAGGCTCAATTGTCCTCTGCAGATCTGCTTTATTACTAGGTCAGACTTGGAGCAAGTTGGAACATATGAACTTTGTAGAAATAGAGATTCTTCTTGAAGGTGCACAGTGGAAGGATGAGATCAATGACTGTAAGTTGCAGTAAGGAAAATTCTGATTACATAATAGATAAAAAATGTTTTCATCATGAGGGTAGTCTGATGTGGCCCAGGAGACGCTGTGAAGTCTCAGTCCTCGCAGATACTCTGAACTTGACTGGGCAAAAGTCTAAGCCATCTGATTTAAGCTGGCCCTGCTTATATTTGGGGCTGGACAAGATAGTCTCCAGAGGCCTCTCACAACTTACTTTAATATGTAATCTCTGACCTCCAAAAAACCACATGAAGTAAAGCCCCCCCCATCAGTCCTTCACTAAAAAGTAAGGGAGCTTAAGGCATTTAGGCCTTAAACTAAGCACAGCTCAAAGCATCTGATTTGCAATTGCTAATATCCACAGTTTTAGCTTAGCATATTGCAGCTTATTTCCACTGTCCAGTGTAACAGAGTTTCAAGATATTAGAGCTATGAGCAAATCAATACTGATGACTATTGCTTGTAAAGGTTTGTTGACATTTGTAGTTTGTTAAGTAAAAGCTGTACATCTGCAACAATGCCATATTCGGGGCAAATTTCCTCTGGACTACATTTTGTAGTAGGCAAATAGTGTATGGAACACCTTGCACTGCTGTTTCTTAGCTGCGTATCTGAACCAGCCAGAATAATGCTGCCTCAGGGAGATCTCTGCAGTTGCATCCCCCATTTGTACTTACTCCTAGGTAAGCAACAGCTAGGACTGTATCAATCCTAGTTGGGCCATACACTGGAGGGACAAGGAGTTAAAAACACAGGAGAAGGGCTGGAAATCAGTGCTAGCACATTATTTGCATTGAAGCAGGTAATCTAGGTAGATGAAAATTGGTGGGATCAGTTTATCTTGCTGCAACCTTCTTTGTCATTTCTGGACAGACACCCTCTCACAGTACGAGGCAGCCAGATCCAAAGATTCTGCTGCTTCTCTGACAAGGAGAAAGCAGTTACAGAAGCAAGCAAGTGGCTTTAGCTATATATCCTCAGAAATACATTTTTCTCTGTGTAACGAAGTTGACTGTATCATTTGTTTCTCAGAAAGAAACTCAAGTGTGTTGAAATAGAGCCTCATTATATCTGGTTAAGTTCTGTTTTCTCCTTTTTTGCCTTCTTCAGAGAAGTTCCTCTCTCTCTCTCTCTCTTCTTTGTAATTCAGATATGTGGGTGTCCCAGACAGTTGCTTCTCGTGGCTTTTCTGACTGTTGTTTTCTTGTGGTGACATTCTGCTCATGGCAGACAGCCCCACAGCAAAAACCTGCAGTTATTACAGGGCGCTGATGGCATCAGGACAAAACATGCTTGCCTGTACACAGAGATGTGCCCATGGCAGTCCCTCTCCTAGTTAAAGAGGTGGCTCGTGGCTTTCAAAAGAGCTTGTGCTGCAATATTTAGGCATGTGTACTGCAGTGTGGCTAATCTTTATTAAAGTGGTTTTTTAGCCTTTGTTAAGAAGGACTGGCATAGCCAGCGAGACTGATCCTAATTGGATAGGCACAATGTGCTCCAGATAGAGCCTCCTGCTAGTGAAACGCAGCATTTAGCATCCAGCTGCTGCCTGTTCAGGCATTGCCAAAGCTCAGAGAAGCACAACTTGAACTTTTAAAGTCTTGACCTCCTCCCTTCAGTCCAAAACTCCTTGACATAGAGTTGCTTCCACCCTGGCGCTGAGTGTGGTGTCTAATCACCTGACAGCAAGACTGAAATGCAGAGAGGTACAGACTTCAGGGGGTGTGAGCAGGAATGCTAAAAATAGCGGGCTAGAAACCTGTTTAAGCAGGCTGTACAGTGGTGGTCAGGGGAGTTTCTTAGTCGGCTTGTCAGAGGAGTTGGCAAGGAGCAGACGGTATGTAGGAAACCATTCATGCGGACAGTTTGTTGTGGAGGATCGTGCTCACCACCAACCTGAGCCCCTGGTGAATTTAACCTTTCCTGTCTGCCAGCAAAGTGATGACAGTGTTTACAAATGCTGCTGCCTGAAACGCTGGTGTGCATAATTCTGGCACAGCTGGTGGTCAGCAGAATATCCGAAGGATGAAGGTAACCATCGGGTCTGTACCTAGGCCAAAGGGCCTGCACCTTCACAAACTCCTTCAAGCCACTGTGGATTTGGGGCACACGCATGTGTAGGTTCCCCATGCAGCTAAATCTCAAGCTTGACACTTGACACATTCATTTCAGTGAATGTTTAGCCATAGTCAAACCTCACCTTAAAAGCAGTGGCCAAAAGCCTAAACCAATAATGGTTCTCACCAAAGAAAACAGGTTCCCCACCACTCTCCCCACACTCTCGGGTGCAACACCCCTGTGAGAAACCAGCCATTTGCAACAGGGAGAAAGCTGAGCTCACTGCAGGTTGCACAGGCAGCCTGCTTTCTTTGTAATTCCCGCTCTTTGTGGTTATTTGTACCTGCAAACATCTAGACACCAGTCAGGAATGTTTATTTACACCCCTGTCTCTGCTGTTTCCCCTTTAAGCATAAAGGGCTTGCTAATACAGTAGGTAGAAGACCTGCCCTCAATTTCGAAGAACAGTAATTAACAGTACCATATCCTGGGGGTGTAATGAAAAGTTCTAGGACAATTTAGGAGAAGCCAATAAACACTCATTAAGACCTTTGAAATAAACTTATCATGATGTGCCATCAGCTTTACAAGCGGTCACATTACACAGATTTGACTAGCATGAACGAATTAACCTCTGGGTCCTGTGTAATGTACCCTTTGGATCCAAATTCCCAGGAAATAAGGGGCTGCTTGAGGAAAGCATTGAATGTTAGCATTTGCTTTAAATAAATAAAACTCCAGACCCAAAATCCATGAAGAAACAATACAAAAGGAATTTATGATAGTCCCCAGCTGCTGACAGCTTTTCTTTATTCGGTGCTTACTTGTACCAGTGAGATTTCTATGTGAACGGAGTTTGAAGGGTGAGAGTAAAGGATTCAGGTTTTGTGCCTTTCATTTAATATCCAGGGTGTCATTATAAACAGTCAGTCTTCAAAGAGGGAGAAAAAAGAGAATCAGCCTTCAACAATACCTCAAGTAAAACCACCAAAACAAGGTCAGTGATCTGGGGCATTTCCAAGTGTATGTAGAGGAACATTGCACTTTAGAGACACAGGGCTGCAGGGACTATTCACACAGATAAACAAAAGGCTGGTAAGACAGCTAATGGCAGCCAATTTATATATATAGGCATTTATTATTTTCTCCTGCTTTTTCTTTTCATTTAAAATTGTTTCCTTTTGTTCTGCAGGACAATGGGATGCTTGTGCCCTTTCTCACAGTCCCACTGGCGTATTCTGGGCAGCCGATATTTACCTGGGATTGTGATTACACAGTGCTTCATTGTCTCTTGGGTGTTTCAAAAATGCATTAAGATAAGTCAGCATATTGGGGAAATGACTGTTCTGTAAGAGATAAACCATGCTATTTCACAGGGGTACATGGATTTGACCATACCATCCACAAATGAACAGTACAAGTGAATTTATGACTTCAGAGAAAACATAAACACTGAGCTAAAGATGTCTCAACTGGCATCAGTACAGAGGGGACATGACTTGTACTGGAATTCCTCCAGAACTGAGATTATCTCTATACTTTCTGTTGTTTTTATTATAATTGCCACCAGAATTCATCAATATGCCTTGGGATCACAGATACTATCATAACAATAAAACAATTAGATTAATAAAAATATCTCTGAGCTCCCAGTCAGCATTGTGCAGAGGATTTCTGCTATGGAAATACTCGAGTGATGTTGACTCATGAGGGCAGCCTCTTCTACAGCGAATAATGAGGACATGAGCTGCAGGAAATAACATGAACCCCTGAACAACCTGTGGATCACAGCCTGAACCCCTCAGTTTCCGCTGAAATTAGGAGCCAACTCTGCTTATTGAAGCATGATCTATGCTGTCCTTGAATTATTGCCCAGAGAAGAAATCCCACAAGACTAAAAATCCACCAATGTCTGAAGGTGATCCTTTCCAAGAATCTAGGTTTTCTGAAAAGGTTCTGCTGAGCTTTTCATGGAGAAGGCCACAGGTGAAAGCCCACAACATTCAGAATGAAGGCACCGAAATTCAAGTACAGGCTTAGCAAAACTAAATGCCAGTGTCTGCATGTCTCTAGCGTATGAGGGCTCTTCTTTATTTTGCTTACAACGCAGCCTCTAAGTTCAAAGTACAAGAGGCATTGCTTCCTGCAAGTGGTTTGTGATAAGGGCATAAATCTATTTAGCTTAAATGACGCTGCATTTCTAAACCGCTTAGTGGCAGAAGCCATTTTGTGGGAAGAGAAAAATTTTAGGAAATTGTTACAGAGTTTCCTGGAAATATGCTCCAAATTCATACGCAGAGTCACAGTCAGGGTGCTCTTGCTATCTCAGACCACCTGCCCAAGAAGGAGGCTGTTGTCATAGCCTCCTCCTCACTTTTCTCCTCCTATACAAAAAAGCACCAAAGCCCAGCCCTCCTGCCTCCAAGGTGATTGTACAGCATGCCTGATTTCTTCTGTTCTGTGACAACTAAACAGATGTGTGTGTCTAGACAGAGCCCAGGGCCCTCCTGAACAAATTATGAAGGTGTTTTACATCGACAGAGGCGTGCTGAGAGAGAGAGATGAAGGAATGCCCCACCAAGGGCTTCTGATGTCTTTCACATCAGAAAGGTCTCCTGCTGCTGAGGCTGGTGCTGTCCCTCTGAGTGCTTGTAGGCATCGTTGGTGTGGGTGTGAGGGAGGTCCTGGGGACACCTCCATGGATACGCTATGGGCATTTGGCACTGCCCAGCTCCCTTCTCACAGGACCCATAACTGACCTGTAGCTGCCATGCCAAAAGTGTGTCTGAAGCAAGCCAGAGTCCACAGGTGTGTAAACACAAGTTAATTTGCTATCAGCGTGAGCTGTAAGGACTACAAACTGCTTCCAGGGAAGATGCAGTCTACCCTTCCTGCAGGTGCTGCTGCTGACTTTGCCTGGGAAAGATGATGCCTGCCACAGCCAGAGGCAGGAGAAAAAGAGCCACCAGCTCTTCCCCCCTAATGTAAAGTGGAAGAAGGAGACTGAAATTTAAGATACAGGAAAGTATTTTAAACCCAGGCCTACAGCTCTCTGCTAGGAATGACACAGTGCATGAATGGGATCCGAAACATCATTGTTTGCACACCGTGGGGAAAATGTCAATCCAGTGCTTTAGGATCCTCCCTCCTTCTTCAGCCAGGTTCTATCAAAGGCTAGGCAACTGCAGGAACCAGTAGCCTAGAAAATGGCAGATCATTAAACCTCTGCTTGGCTTCAAAACCTCACTGCCACCAGGGAACAGAGGGATTTTGTTTAAAATGCCTTTAAAATACACTTTGCCATTGAAAGGGGCTGCTCATCTTGGCTCAGTTTTGTGCAGATAATTATGTGCTCCCTCCCCTGCCTTACTGAGGAGGCTGGTACCCACCACAGAGCTGGTCAATGAGGCTAAGTGCCAAGTCAGGACAGCCACCTCCCAGCTAGGGTGTGATCCTCCTGGCTGGGGACTCCCTTACATGTGAATATTCTACTTTTATACTCAGAGGCAACTGAGAGCCCTGGCTCTTCTGTGAGGAGGCAACACGATTTAGCCCTGCTCTCATGAGCTGTGTGAAGCTTACAGGGGAGAGGAAAGCTAAAATTTCCACTTATCTTACAAGGCTTCTCCCTGCATCAAGACTGATGGCTGTCTCGTGCAGGAGGAGGAGATGACAGCAGCTTGCCACAAGACTCATGTATACTACAGCAGTGGAGGCAGAAACAAGGCTTTTCTTTCAAGTGCATTTCACAGAAAGAGTTGTTTCTCCCACCAGCTTGCAGAGCATGGAGCAGGAATGATGTGTGTATCTCAGGAAAGCCAGCTGAGTAACCCTGCATCTGCCATCTTCAATGGACTTAAATGAAACACCTTCTTTTTCCTGGAGTAATTAATAACAAACTATGCAAAAAACACCTTTCTGCTGCTGCTGCAAACCTGTTTTCTGGAGTTTAGTATGAATGTCTGCATTTACTTTTCCTCAAACTCAAAGAACTTAGAGGAATTTTTCTTTCATGCTGCTAATTAATTGCCATCTGTCTGTTAGGAACTTGTCTTGTTCGGGTACGGCGTACCCTGCTTAGCCTAAAATCTCTGTACAACATATTGGAAAAGGATATTTGTATTGTTCTGTGCTTTGGCTAAGAGATAGACCGCTGTTTACCAGTGCTCATAGCTAATTAAATTAGCAGATCCACCAACGTGGTCAGACTTGAAAATTGTGCCCGACACATCCCATCAGATCTATTGCATGTCGACAGTTTGCCTGTGTGCATGCTGATGACCTCTTCATCACCTGTACAGTGGGTCCAAGGTGTACAGAACACACTGAGCTGACTCGGCTTATTCACCAGCCTCTCTCCCCACGTTGTGCAATGCACATTTTCCAGGAAATGGGCATTGCACAACCCTGGCAGTGGGGCTCAGAACGTGGTCACTCCTCACACCCCAAGCAGGAGGGCAGTAAACACCCAAAGCAGTCCCTACCACTATCACTGGTAGAGTTGGTACAACTGAGCTGGAACTTTAGCTCAAATAGTGGCTCTCCAGTCTTTTGATGGCAAGAATGAAGAACCTGTGACTCATCCAGGAGGTATGACCATCTACTGTGACTCAGCCAGTGGAAACACTCGTGATGTCTGCTGCTTGGTATTGCCATGTACACAACTGTAAGATAACAGCTGTGTTTTGGGGCGTTGAAGGGGAAGGTCTGGATATAGAGGCACTCACCATGAAGTGGATGGTCCACTGGCAAACCACACAGCTGATCTTCCTCTTCCTCATGTTTTCTTTTGCCTTCTGGATGTTCACGTGTTGTGTCCTCACCCAGGAGGGACACTGGGCTGGCAGCAGGTCTTCTGCAGTGAGTTGCCTGCACTCTCCTTGCTCTGACCATGGGTGGAGCACATGTGGTGGGAAGAAGCATTTTGGCTGAAGGTAAGTCACAGTCAGACTGACTCCTGCTGCTGGAATCTGTGAAGGACACAGCACAAGACAGCTTTGAATAAAGCAACCACCCTTCAGCGCACCTTCCAGTTGGTGTGAAAAAGTGGTCTGGATACTCTACCACTCAAACCTGATCATATTTAAAATGGCCCTAATCCTTCTATGTTGTACTTCAATGCCAAGATTACCCCATGTTGCAGACACAGGATCTCGATGAATCTTGCCTGCTCTCTGCTTCCTTCCACCTTAAAACTTTCAATGGTCCTTATCAGAGATTTTTTAAAAAGGGCTGTAGAAATAAGGAGACATAACCAAAAGATCGAGAAATCTCAGCTTCCCCACCAGTATCCAAATTAGTGGCTGCCTTTTTTGAAGAACTTGGAAGTGGAATAGATATTGAGTTGCTCTGAAAATATGTCAGCAAGACTGCCATGGAATTTGCTGGATGCCAAATGCTTTTAAAAGTCTGGTCCTTTCTTAAATGTCTCTGTAGGTACATCTACCCTGTAGGAAAATGAGCCAATGAATAGGCTAAAGGTCAGGGTCTTCCCCAGTTCAGGTCCATCTGTCCTTTCCTCTCCATCTGGGCTGCCTGCTGCTCTGATTTAGGCACTGGACAATTCTAAAGGCAGCCTTTGCCCAGGCTGTCAGCATTTCCCATCTGCCTTTCTGACAGGTGACACTGGTGATATCAAGGAAGGTACTGACAGCCAACCCATCTTCGTGAAATCACCTGCACGCTCTTGTTGACAGGACAAACAGGAGTGTGTCTTGGCCTGTTTTCACAAAGTGCAGCTTAGATTTGAGTATGGACACTGTAAACAATCTCTAAGATAACCGCAGCAGCAAGCAGTGATGACATGCGCTAGGACACCCGACCCCAAGTGCCGAGGAAATTGGCCCCAGAAGCCACAATCTTTCTTCAGCCATGGTGTTGCCTTATTACTAACACCATTACCTCAGTGTGTAGGAGGGGCACTGCAAAGATCTTCCAGATGAGTTCTCTGCCCTCATGAATGCCGTATGAGCTCTTACTCCTCCTTACAAATGTAAGCAGACCTTGCAAAGCCACGCACTGAAATATAACGTGCTGGGAAAACTCGAGGATTAAGGCAGTGGGCTGTCTTTGGCTGGTAGCATCCCAAGAGAATTACACCAAATACCCCACTCTGCACCTCCCTTTTCTATATTAAAGCCTTGCCATAAACCCTGATGCTTAATGTTTGATGTGCTGCCTTTGGTAGTTGCAATCATGGCTCAGTTGACTCTTCAGAGACAAGACATCTGTGTCTGTGCTGCTCTAATGGCAAATCTAGAATCTGCTCTAGTTCTCCTCCCTGCCTGGATTTCTTTGCTTGGAAAGCCAGAGAAAGAGGCAACACATAAACATAATGCACCCATTGGGGAATTTGGTTTGCATGGCCCAGGAGCAAACATGACAGTACAGGTTTGTCTGCTATTACTGCCAAAGAACATTAAAATCCTAATGTAGTAATGGACTGCACTCCTAAGCAGTCTCTCACATCCAGGCTCTGGGGTTTGCTGCACCTGTGGCTGGTCCCCTCTCCCTCTTGTATCTAAATGGCAGCAGGTGTGAACCACTACAGACCGTACTGGAAGAAACTCCACTTTCTGATATACATTTTACGTATCTATATATTATATATGTGTGTTGTCATGTCAGGCATTGGCAGAACATCTAACTTTTTACACTTGTTAGAGGTTTATTTTCTCAAACAAACAAGTTCTATTTGAAAGCAGCTTTGGAGCAATGACAGTTGTGACATCTGGAGACAAAATACCCAATTCTGATTCTGCCCTAAGAGCCCACACAACAGGGATTTAATAGAGGGTTGACACTTACATCAAGAAAACAAAGTTATAAGAGCTCCAAAATGTAGCCAAAGGCTCATTTCAATAAAGGATAATTGTTCAAATGTTACCTATTTAAATTAACACCATTCTGTGAGTAACCTTCTAAACACAATTACATGTGTCCAGTCACGTGGACCTTAAAAACCTGGCCCACCTCTGCGTTTGAAGCACATTGTGCAAAATGGGACTCATTTTAGTCCTTTCGTATCAACTAACTTTGAGTTTTCTGGTGAGAAAATGGGTGAGGTTTTGAATAATATTTGTGGGATAAAGGAGAAAGATAGACCTGGGAATGGTCACTAGCATGACGCAGGGGTTAAATAATAGATGATCAGAATATATCAGTACTGGCATAGGTTCTTGGCACAGGATTTCTATCTCAGCTTCCATCCTTAAGTTAAGGACTAGGTGCACTCCTTTGCTAGATGTGATGCTGTGAAAATTAATATATTACAGAAGTGCTGATGCTTATATCCTACAGTAATGAAAAATGTAAGGGTACCTAAGCAAGGTGCTCTTACGGGGAGTGATTAAAGCTTTCTAAGAATGACATCAGCATTTTCTAAATTATAGAAGACTTTTCATATGTCTTTATCCTTTATATACAACTTTCCTCCCCAAAATTTTTCCCTGAGATGCTCACATACCTCAGTGATGAGCACAATTTATGTATGAGCACAGCTAGAGTAATTACAGACTGAAGTAGGAAGAACAGGGAGGAAATGGAAGACAGTCCTAGGCGGACAGGAAAATGCCAATGTCTCAGTGACCTGGTGAAAAGGAGTGGGAAGACCTGTTGTTTGAGATCAAAGAAGTATAAACCTTAAAGAGAGGCTGAATTAATAAAGGAGTTTTTCTGGAGGATAAGATTGAAGGTAGATGGTACTGAGTTTACAGCACATAGCTGAGAGTTAGGAGCACCAGCACTGTTTGCGTTGCAACCTTCTCTGGTGTTTGTTGTTCTGACCAAGCAAAGAGACTGTCTGAAGTAGCTGCTCTTTAGGCCAGCTAGAATTTTTCTGGTACACATTCATGTGACTCCAGCAGGGAGCCCTGAAAAATACCTATGAACTGGCATGGGGCAAAACTTCCTGCAGGGAATGTAGTTTTCTTTTTTTTTTCCCCCCAGGGAAGGCAATGACATTTCAGCCTACCAGAACACGAGATATTTTTTACTGTCATCACATAAATGACTTTGACTTGTGGCTCAAAAAGGTCTTTTTGTCTTGACTTTCAGTTGCATAGCAAAGGATGGATAATTTCAGGCAAGATAGCAGGGTTTCACTTTGAAAGCAGGACGTTATTTCAGATGACCTAAGTTCCATTTAAGCCTTGTTGTGTAATCACTGGAGAGAGACAGACCTGTGGAGATACAAGGTTTATGATTTCAGGGTCTTACTAGGGCTGTCAACAGGGAAGAGTCAATCACTGAGAAATGAAAGCATCTTTGTATTGTGTTGTTTGTATCTTTGTTTCTTCTACATATTTTTCTATCTTTCCTTTTTTTTTTTTTCTTGGCCTTCCAGGTGTATTGTTTTTCCTTGTAATAGGTGGGGTGAATTGGTCTCATTGGCCAGATAGTATCTGTTCAGTTAGATTCCTTCAGTTTGTTTCCTCTTCAGTGATAAAGCTGGGTGGAGCGTTGCTAAAGGTGAACAATCACCATATTGACATTTGTGTGCGAAGTGGTGGTTGTACTCCTATTAATTTGCATATCCTTAACATGATGAACACAACACAGGCAGAACGACAAAATTACCATATCTGTTAATGCTTTCACTCTTAATTTCCCAGGTGCAACACTCTCATCCCAAGCTCTCCCTGACTTGATAAAGGATCTCCTGTTGGTGAAACCTCACTGGCAGAAACCAGAGGAGTAATGAACAATCATTTCAGATGTAATTTCAAGTACGCTGAAATCAGTGAATTGCAGGAATTTCAGAATAATTTTTTTTTCTGAAATAGGCCTGACATTCTTCTGTGTTTTAAATGAAAGAGCTGGCACAAGGGAGGAGATCAGCACTCATCAAGTCTTTAATTGTGTCCCTTGCAAAGGCCATGGTTACCCTTTCTAGGCATTGTGACAAAAGGACGAGAGGAAAAGCACAGACTGCACACTAAAATGTCTCCTTGTTCATTATTTGTTTTTTAATTTGGTAAGAGTCTTTCAAAGATTGCAGCAGGCTTCAACAACTGCAGCTCCAGGTCCTCTAGCAGTTGTGTTTGTGTGATGCCTTTTCCTGGTCTTAAAATTAAGAGAGCTGCACACAGTTAGGAGGGAAAAAGGGTTTTTACCTCGGTATTTATTTAAGGATCCTTAGGTGCAATGAAATGCACATCGAAATGTACCCTGAAATCTCCACCGAAGAAAATGGCCCTGACGATGTGATGAGTATACAATTATATTCCTTGCAAAAATTAGCATATCTATTAAAGGTTCCCCAGTGAGGGACTCGGGTGAGACCCCTCATCCGAGGGACCTTCCCCCTGGATGGGCCTATCTTTGTTTACAGAATATGTTCTGGAGAGGACCTTGGTTTCTTTGGGCTTTTAGAATGTTTAGTCTCTAAACTTAACAAAATACTAGGTCTAAGGGGAGTTATCGAACTTAAAGAATTATAACTATGTAAGCTAAAGGCACAAAGAATATATAAAGCTATATAAAAGAGTGTATGAAAGGGGTATAAAAGAAAAGCAAAAAATCATCATGGCATCATGTGCAGTGAACTCCCCCGTGGCTAACACTGCAACTGGGAAGCCAAATGCTTCAGAGAAGACTGCACACTCCTTATTCCAAGTCCCACTGGAATTACACTCATAAAAACATGTGAACTTAGGAGTCAGGCCCAGAGATCTTCCCACACATGATCAAGTCCTGCCCCAGCTTTCTGTGAGAGGCTAGCATCATACATCACAACATCCTTTTTGTCAGAGACTCAGAATAATTTGTTAGAAGCAACTTCTAGAAGTCATCTGGTCCAGCACCCATGGGTTTTCTTGGGAACCTTGGTTTGCGCCCCTCATTTAGAATCATAGATTGGAAAAGACCTTTAAAATCAATGAGTCCAAACTTTAGACCGCCAAGTCAAACCATTTCTGACATTCTGCATCTTCTGCTCCCCTGGTCCTACCCATCTCCTCAGCTCAAAATGGCTGGATTTAGCCTTCAGGACAAGCGTGATCTTGGTACTGAGACTGTCTACATCAGATGACAATTTTTTGCCTCAGTATTTAACTTATGGTATTCAGAGTATGCATGTGGTGCCATATGGATCTTCCTGTCTCTCGCATGAATCATGGTTTTGCTCAGATACATACCCTATGGGATTGTGGGGAATGTTCTTAAAATCCATAGTAAGATATAACTAAGCCCTGACCTGTAGTACTTCCTTCTTTGCTGCTGCTGAACTGTTCTGAGAAAGCAACTGGATTTGTATCCCATTCTGGAATTTCCAGCAAGTTCCCTAGCTCATTTCAGTTCTCTGACCTTGGCCAGCACTGAGCCATAATAGATGTGGCTGACTATTTACACAACTTTTTTAATGCCAGTGTTGTATGGCATGAAGCTGAATGACTTAGATGAAATACAGCAATTATCCCAAGATGTGCAGCACAGGGTAGTACACTTTGGAAATAAATAGAACTTATCCGAATAAATCACAGTTCTGCTCGGAAAGCAAAGGCTAATAAATGTAGGTATCACATTCTTAGGTAAGAAACAAGTAGTGAAAGAGTTTTGTTTCCATTCTTTTTTTTAAACATCCTTGGTCAGTTGCAAAAACAAAGTACAACATGCTGGAAGATTTCTACAGCTTTCCTGTTTTCCCACTTCCAGTAACAGTTAAGTGAATCTTCACGTGTATATACTCTTTTCATTAGTTAATATTTTATACTGCCTTAAGTTTACGAATCCAGCCTTGCTTTCTAGCAGGGGAGTGAAGAGTCACTATATTCTCTTGCTACAGCTGATGCCTTAGGTTTTAACTCTTATATTTTTCAAATTCTGTACTGCTTAGCATATGAGTCTGAACTGTCTTGCAGCCTGTTAGCTGCTGTTCTCTCATGCTAAGACAGACATAACAAAGCCTCTCCAGGCTTGCTCTTCAAGGACACCCAGACCGTCCTAGGGCCGGAATGTGTAAACCAGCATCTTGAGGAGGGGGGCAAGTTGGGGGGCAGTTACATCATTAGCTAAAGTTTAATTGGTGAATTTATGCTGATATGCAAAGGGACCAAACCTATGACAGTGTGAAGAACTCGTGACTTGTCGTCCTTCGTGGGTGTAGCCTTTGGCCTGCCCAGGGTGAACCTCTGAAGGCCTTTCAAATAAATATCTGCCTTTATTCCCTTACTCCTGTCTAGTCTCTGTTTCCAGCTTGGCCTATTAAGGCATCACAGCTGCAGTCTCTGGCTAGGTGGTGAAGCAAAGCCAAAGGCAAGGGCTGGTGGTTCTGCCTGCGGTGCACTCCCAGGAACCCACCATGTCCTGCAGGCAGATTTGTCAGACCCTTGTGCTTGCAGTGGCCAAGACACACTTAGCCAAGACACACAGTGAAACTGGGTTTCAACACAGTGATTGTGAAAAAGACTTAATGTAAAAAGGTCCTGTCTCTGTTCCCAGAGAAGAGTCTCATGTTGTTAAAATGCAGTTCTACGGCCCATGCTATGAACAAGCACTGACTGAATTTTCAGTGGTGTTATTTGTCTCACTTTGGATCCAGTGGCACAAAGTGACTGCCACGGGCCTTCAGGAAAGGACTTTCAGCTCACAAAACAACACTGCCAGAGCTCACAGCAGCATTTCTCCCCCTTCACGACCTGGCACCTGGGCTCCTTCGGCACATGGGCCCCACTGCACTTGCACCAGCATCAGCCATGTCCTTGTCCACCCCTACAAACTACCAAGCTTTTGCTTCTTTCAGGACTGGTTGTCCAGTTCCAGTTTGCAAAAGCAGCTTAAGGAACCTCCAAATGCTGCAGCCTCCCAATAGTATCAGCGGCAAAACAGGCAAGCAACGCTTGCCAATGCAACCTCGTTTTATCTTTGAAACAGCTTTTTCTTTGAGCAGGAAGCTGTATCTCCAGATGACCTCGAGAGGTCCCCCCAAACCTCAGCTATCCCACGGTTCTGAGAAAAATCAGCAGAATGCTCTCTCTCCCATACACAGGTTTCCACAGAGGGCTGCAGTTACTGGCACAAAGGCAGCAGTGGTATATTCAGCCCCAGTGCTGAGATGAGAAGTGGGCTGACTGTCCCATGGTCAGGACACAAGTTATCCTGTGTCAGAGATTAACAAAAAAAAGTCCAAATCTTGTGCAAAGCGTGACTGAGATGCAGTGTTAGGGAGCTTGAGTCCAACCCCAGTGACTAATGTTACACTAATGAGTAGTTTCCCTCACCACTTAGGTCTTGTTTGCTTTCCAGTCCAGGCTGGTATCCAGTTTGGACATGAAAAGAGACGAAACTATATGAATAGGCAGTGGTTTCTTGGAGTGCCAAGTTTTTGGAAAAAGACTATCTCCCTTACTGATGGGTGGTTCATCCAGTGTCCTGGGAAACGGGGTCTTGATTAATGAAAGGATCTCCCTATATTACAAAAAATAAAGTATAGCATGAAGCTTTGTTGAAAGCAGGTGAGTGAAAGGTGAGTGAAAATTTCGTGTCAAAATTACAGGTCATTTTTTGTTTAAGTGGATCTGCTTGTATACATAAAACATCTCTTTTTCATGGAAGATGCAGATTGAAAAAGAAAAAGAAATACTAAATCCAGAAAATGCTGGACATTGTTCTTTGTTTAACGAAAGAAAGAAGACAATTTCTGTGAGGGTAAAAGTTCACTCAAGGCCAGAAAAACTAAACTGTGAAAACCGAAGTCAAAAAGTCTAATGCACTTGCTAGTTTGCTAAGATCAAAGTCATGCAAGTTTTCTACTAGCTGTTTTTATTTAGTTCATGAAAGAACCTAGTGTCCATGATGATAAGAAGAGATGAGTAAACACATATGCTTTCTCTTTTCTTATTCCAGCAATTGAGTTCTAACACTCTTATAGCTACCATTACCCTGACAGACCATTGCTCCTGCTTGAGGATGAGTGGTCAAATTTGTCAGAAAAGGGTGCTGATATGAGATTTGGCTGTAATTCCAGGCAACAGTCAACTCTTGATATAAGTGAAACTCCAAAAATTTCGTTAAGAGTTGCAGCAGTCTTCGGCTCGCTTCCTGTGTCTCAATACCTGCCCTTCTTATGACAGACACTTATTTTTCTTCCCCCCCCCTCACCAGATAACAAGAGTATTGTTTTTTTAAAGGGAAAGATGCTGTATTTTTTACAATAAGCACTCCTCACTGAAGAGAGCTACCTGAAATAACTTTTCAGGTTGCATACTCACCTCTCAGTGACATTGAGGCTTTACAATGTACAAAACCCCAGAGTCCAGTCTACTGCGAGGTTGAAAACAAATTATTTTTAAAATACTATTTCTATATATATAATGAATAATTTGTACCCGATAAGAGAAATCCCAGATTCCTACAAAAGTTAAAGAATAAAAATTCTACGTAATTGAACCTGACAGCTTTAGGGATCAAACAGAAAGGAGCATTTTCATTAAGAGTTATAACTGGTACTTACCAAAGGCCACCGGTGACCCTGCTTTTAGGGACGGAGGTCTCCCAGCATAGCCACTTCTGTTCCTGGCTTCACTCTTCAGGGCAGTGCTGGCAGAAGGCTTCTTTAAGATCTCCTCAATGGAAAAGGACAAGCTGGGCTTCCTCTGACCAGCACACACCCGGGGGTCCATGGTGTTCCTGCCAAAGCGCCCGTGGGTCGCAGAGCGCTGTCGCGCTGCCCTGGGTCCCGGTGCACCCCGAGGCACATGCGGCTGGGATGGTGCGTGTCCCTCCCCACCCATGCCCGGGTGACCCGCGGGAGCGCTGGGAGGAGAAACAAAGGCGACCCGCAACTCGGCACACACGCCTGCTCCTGGCTGCCGACCGGCTTGGGACCAAGACCTGCTCTCCCTGGGTCTGGGCAAAACAGCGTTGGAAGCGGGGGTTGAAAGTCTTACCAACCCCACCCACTGCTGAACATTCCCCCTGCCTCTTGGAGTTACGGAGCTCTGAACAATCGTATGGCCGTTCCAGGAGGAGGTGTGCTCCTTGCAGACCCAGGAGAAAAATGCTCTGGGAACGGCTGCCTCTTGTTGGTAAATCCTGTTCGTGGGGCAGTTATCTTCCTTCTCTGCTTTCAGACTGAAGCCTGCGAGAAGCCCACTGGATTTGGACCATTATGGAGTTAAGAAAATAATTAGAAGGACAAAGACTTGTCCCTCGGGCCATTTACTAGCAAGAGAGGCAACCTGTAAACTTCTCTTGCATACAAGGAGGTATCACATATGAAAAGCCTCCTCACAAGCAGTTCCCAGTATCTAGGGTCCTTCAGCCATCCCTCCCAGCCATCAGCTTTGGTTCAGATTCTCTTTTCTTCTATTGTGAAAAACCTTTTGAACTTTCCAAACAGGTGCTTTTCAACATCATCGCATCTTATCAGTCACAAGAGAAAAGGAGATGGTCCTTGCAACACGTGTAGGAATAGGAATTAGAGCCCTCTACCCCCCACCCATACTTCTAAAGAGAAAACATTATTTTCTTTCCATCCTGAGCTGTGAGGCAAGCTAGCTTGATAATCACCCCACCAGTTGCTTATGCCTCCCAATTAGGCATCCATCACAGCAAGAGATTTTCTGGTTAGTAAGGGTGAATACCTGTGATTCCTCTCCTGAGCCACTTCTATCTTCTTGTTAATTTTTATTTTGAGAAGAATGTGGTTAGATGCACTCCTGTTCCTTCCCTCTCCCTCCCCCCAGGGGCATTTCTTGCCTTCTGGGATTGCCCCTCACCTTTTAAATTGCTATGGGTTTTTCTCTCTCTCCTGTTGGTTCTTCTCTGTGCCTTCCTTATCAGGCTCTTATAATTGTATTGGCAGTCCCTGCCTTATTTGTCCAGTGAACTGACAATTCTTGAGCTGATATCCCATCATATGACCTTTTCATGGAGTGGAGACCAAAATTACTGTGTAACCAGGGGGCAATAAACCACACCTGATAAGATGAAAGGCTTTCGGCTTTTTCCAGATTCCAGATACTGGAAAAACAGTGGGGGTGATGGGGAAAAGAACAATGGAAGACGTTCAAAATGGTGCAGCCAGTCGTGATGAAGAATATTTAATTATCTGATTTTATTAACCAAACTTCTCCCCAGGTGACAGAATAGACCAGTGAGCGTCTTTCACACTGATGACACACATGGGGTAGAGTGGGAAGTGTTTTCCTTTGTTCCCTTTGCATCCCTGTGCCGTTTCTATAAAGGAGGATCTTGTGCCTTCCTGGTTGTGTGATGAGGTGGCAGCTGTTGTGCAAAAGGTCTCGTGGCCCTCTCCATTAAGCAGAGAACATGTTCTTCTTTCAATCCCTGAGCTGGGGAATGCCTCTCTAGCCAAGCTTTGTCCTCTCCAGCTTTGCTGCCAGAGTCTGTAATCCCAGCTGGGCACAGAAATAGGGATGTGTGCCCCTTCTTTGCTTACGCAGAATGAGAGAGTGGGTAATTTATGGGCTCAGAACAGGTGAACATGCTGTCTGTATGCAGAGAGAAGGGAAAGAAAGGTTCTCTGAATCTATACCCTGGATTAAAACTGTCTATTTAATAACAGGGTTTCCCTTTTTTCCTTGTGATTCCTGATTCAAAACCCATGAAAAAGCACAAGGAGAAACCTAGTACATTCTTTTACAGACACCCTACTTTCCCTACTCTGTTTGCCTGAGGTGCTAAAAAGGGAGCCACTCTTCTTGCTTTCTGGCTTCCTATAGAGCAATGGCTTCAAATCTTACTCACTTTCCAGAGGTTTCAAGTTGAGAGCCCTTGACCCAGCCTTCACTGTATTAATTTAATATATATTACAGTGTCTGAACTCTCTGATGTTTACTGTGCTACCTTTTACCTGAAAGTTTCAGGCACAGGAAAAACAGATCTAGGGACATCTGTTTTTTAAGCCCCCCCTGCTGTCAGTTTTTCCAAAGGATCTATATAGGTGCAGGAGTGAAGCCTATGGATTTGTCTGCTTCCATTATTAAATGAAGCAAGGCCACATTTTCCTTTGCCATGGAAAACTTTAGCTTTGGTTTGTTATTAAAACCTAGGTGTTCAAGGGGCTAATTCTCACTGCAGGGGCAGGAGGAGGAGGAGGAGGAAGAGGAGGATTTCAAAGGAAAGTCTGATAGGTCTCAGTACTCCTCATGAGAGGACTCATATGTTTGGGTAAAATAGCTGAGTAAATTAGCCTAGAGACTCTCAGTGCATAAAAACCTCCTCCTATCCCTCTTCCTTGCCCCAGCTCCATTTTTGCTGAGTTAAACGCACACTGTTTTGAAAGGAAGAAACATAGCCTTCTGGCAGAAATACATGTTAAAAAATTCCTGAAGTAAAGAGAGTTGAGACAGGCAGACTCCAAGTTTCCATCTCGGTGAAATGCTTTCATTCTGTGGTCATGAATGAATTCAGCATTACCCCATACTCGGAGTGCCTGCACTGCCTGTCTCCACTGCCACCAGCTCGCTCTGGACAGGCACCTGCTGAGACGATGCTGTAGTCCCATGTCACAAAATCAAATTCTGCATGTTTGTATAACTAGCCTGTCTCAGTCCGCAACTTTAAACCTCCCTGCTGCTTGCAGTGACAAGTTGATTTTCTGTGTGCGCTTAAATGAGATGCTCACATGCAAACTTACAACTTGAAAGTGTCCTTGTGAAGGCTTTATTTTTGTTCTTATTGTATTGTGCTTTTTTTATTAAAACAGAAGGCAATGCCAACGGAGAAATATATTTTTGTTCTTCTATATAGGAAAACAAAACAAGCACTAAAGTAGGAAATAGGATAAACAAGTGACAACTCTTGAAAGGGGATTAGAAAGCAGCAGTGTAATGATGCATAAATCCCATGTTTTGTGTACAAAAGTTTCTTCAGAAAAAAATGTAGGTTTGATATCAAAATGTTTAAGTAGTACCAAAAGGCTTGAACGTTTTACTATATTTAATACAGAAATGGAAAAATAGTGATAAATACAATTACATTAACTAAAAAAAAAGGATTAAATACTGTCTTTGGAATGACTGCTCGTTCAGAATTTCTTTGCTTTGTATTATGTTAAAATAAAGATGACTGGCAAAAAATAGCCCCTTGAAATGCAAATGAGCATTTTGCAAATTAAAATAGTTCAGTTGACCCCCTTTCTCAAATGATTGAGGTGCTGAAATGTAACAAATTATTTATGTTCAAAACAAGAAATTATTTACTTTTAAATTACTGGAGAATGAAGAAGTTATTTTTCTGCCAAGTTCTAATATGCTGGCTTTTGCAGGGTAGTTTGGGGATATTTTTATATTTCTGCTTGACCTGGAAATGCAGATGACTCTGATTTGTTACAACTATTGTGCTGCCCATCTAATTAAGTCTATAAATTCCTTGAGGCAGGAAACACATCTTCCTCTGGGACTGCTGTGCTCTGAAGGCAACCCTTTACAGCAGAAGGCGGCTGTCTAGAACAAAATCATGCCATGTTGATTTTCTCAACTCATCCTCTCTGTGCCAGGCAAATCTAGAGGTCCACACAACCTCTGAGGTTTCTAAAATAAAAAAAAAAAACAAACCAGAAAGTAAAACATTCTGGATGCACAGACTTAAAATCAACTTGGGATCAATGCTTTGGAATTTTTTTGTCCGATATTGGCTGTCTCAAGGAGGAAGAAGAATTGTGTTTATGCTGTTGGTCACAAAACAGGACCCTTCCTGTCCCACTGGTCTCTTCCACTGGATAAAGGCAGTAATGGGATGATATCCCACCCAATGCCTCTGAAGCATCTCCTTTGAACTCCATTTGCAAATGTGACTCAGAGCCGGAGCTGTCCAGTGTTTATGCACAGCGTGGGTGCTGCAGCTCAGAGCAGCTCATTTCGTGGGGCTTGTGCTCAGTCAGCTGTTCAGAGCGAGTCAGCCAGCTCAGGCAGCCAGAGACACACCGCTGCACCCGGCACTGCAATTTGCCCACATCACCTCTGGAGCCTCATGTCCTTGCAGGTTGTCTTCCTTCCTTTATGCCTTGCTGGACTCTACCAATCTCCCCAGTGACATCTGAGCAGCTCTGATCTCCTCAAAGTTCAACAGCTGGCAGTGATCTAGCATAAAGCTCACGCAGCCTGCTTCTGGAGTCCCTCTCACCACAGATTTATTAGCCCCATTGTCTCTGTAGATTTCTCAAAATGCATATAAATTAGAAATATTAATAAAAGGGACGCTGTAGGTTTAAACAGATAACATTTATTATGGTTTTTTTATGGCACAGTTATTATCAATTGACATTTCAAATGGCATCATAATCCATCAAGGTGAAATGGACTCAGAAAAATATTTCTCCCAAGCCAAAACCCGTAACAGCAGCAGCAGGATTGCAGGAGAGGAAGGACACAAACATTTTGAGCCCAGGTCACTGATTACACAATTTAGAGGTGTTTTTTAACAACTTCACCCTCTGTTTAATTCATTCTGGTATTTTATAATGATTCTTCACCACTGCCAGGCCCCCTGAGCCCTTTGTAGAGGTTTTTCTATCAAAAATCTTTAGTTAATCCATGATAGGGAGCATTTTGCCTCGAATGGAGCAGGAGCTGTTATATGTGAGAAGGGCTGGAGAGATCAAAGGTTTTCCTTTTCATAATAACTCAGCCCATGGAGCAGCAATTGCCATGGAGAACTGTCCAGCATGGCTATAAACTAGCTTTGATTCTTTTGCTGTTTGGCTGACAGAAAGCTAAAAATAAAGAAGGAATCTTCTTAATGAGGTCCATCCTCACAAACATGGGGGAGGACAATAATTCTCGCCCCACCTACTGAAGAAGGCTACAGAATCCATTTGTACAGAAGTAAAACCAATTCTCCAGGGGAAAAAAGGGGGTGGGGGGGAAAGCCCAGGAAATCAGTAACAGAGTAAAACAGAAAGTCCATGACCTGTAGCTCATTATTTCAAATTGGTTGTAGCTTGGTAGTGAATATATGTCCGTCGTGATGCATGGAAATGAACTTCCTGTGACCTGGAATGGTTCTTCATCATCCAGGTGTGGAGAAAGCACTGAATGCTCCTAGGAATCCCTGGTGCTATGCTGAGCTGCTGTTGTCCTGCAGTGGTACCTGCAATTCAAGGATTAGGCTTTCACTGTGTAATCCATTAAGGAGATGCCCAGCAGAAGGTACTCTTTGAAACAGTGCCATGGCAAACTGTCTCATTTGCCAATGAGGAGGAGACTGGCACTGCCAAAAGGGCAATTAAAGGTATCCTTAGGCAAATGCCTGAGAGAAATATACCTAACATCTCTCAGGGCGCACTTCTGTCCCTATATTTTCAAGAGAAAAAGCCCCAAGAAGTAGTTTAGATTAATTAATTTAGATTGATCTAAAAGTTAGATGCCTGGAGTACAGCACATACATCCCCCACTCCCAAACTGACCGTGCAATGCACAGACTGGGAGTGTGAGACCAACTGATTTTTCGTTCTGTGTTCTTAACCACTTGTGCTTTTTTCAGAGTGTTTGTATGAAAAAAAAGCACAGACAGACCAAGTGAGCACTTAGGCAGAGGTCAGTGAGGTTTTAGCTGACCATCAGTGTGTTGGCTGTGAGGGAAATGTTCATGTTACACTAATGGGGTGGAGCTGGCATCTGTTATCTCATTCCTGAGAAGCCTGGTCTGGAAGTCATTCACAGCCTGGGTACAGTTTCATGGGAAGCAGCCTTCTCCTGCTGGGAATATTTTGAGATTTTAAGGAATGCTCCCACACCAAACCAGAACAAAAAGTCAAACTCTGACAGACTCAAAAAAGAAGGTGGTTTTTTGACTTGCTTCGTTGTTTTGGGTTTCTTTTCAGTTCACTAGCCTCAGCTCAATAAAAACATTTCATTTTGATCATACTAAGATGTTTTGTCTTGCTGTTGAAATTTCAATTACTTTTCCACCGTAATCAATTAATTTTTAAATAAAGCAATAATCTTGAACATGGCAAAACGACCTTTTAAAGACTATTGGAACAGCATGTTTCAAGAACTTGAAGAATTTTTAAAATTTATTTTGTTTTCATGAACAGTGAATCCAAACAACCCCAGCCTGGTAGTGTAGAGCTCTGTGTGTGCAGAGCAAATGCATGTTTTTGCAGCTGACCCAGTTTCCTGGTCTCATAGATGCGAAAAAAAACCCCAAAACCATTTAGGGAAAATTGTAGTATGTATGTTTTTCCTAAGGCTGCTGTCTGTCCTGATTAACAGGATGCACAGTTAACTATCACATTATGTTGTTAAACCCACTTTCTCTGTAGTTATTTGTTCTCAAATTCAGCAGTCCAGTCTGTGAGGTATCCTGTAAACAGTTACTGCATAGATAATTTGTGTGGGAATAAAGAAATTCTATACTGCATGTGTAAGAGGGTTTTTATCTGTCTGGGATGGTCACTGATTTCAGTGTGTATGGGTTTGCTGACCTTACCTTTCTCTAAAATTGCTGCGATTTCCACAAGGAAAAAGCATTACCGTGTCATAAAGTTCCCAACTGGCTCTGACACCCTGCATGGATTTTAACCACCTTTCACGTGATAGGCTTTGCACACAGTATTGTGAAACAGTGCTTTAGCTACCACTAATTAATTCAATGTTCAGGCTGACAGAGCCAGTATTAGGGGATCACTGCTTGAACTATTTCTGCCTCTCAAAGCCGAACAGGAGAGGGCAGCATGTCCTGTGGGATAAGCACACCAGGGCTGCGACAGCCCAGGTGGGGAAGCGAAACTTGTCTTACATCCTCATCTTCCACTTTAAGTCGAGTCATTCCCATGATGAAAAGATGTCACAGAATGAGAAGTGCTAGTCTTATCCATCTGATTTGCATGCAAGGATTCTCCTTCAGTTACTTCATACAGTAAAGCCCGTGATTTATAAGCCAAGAACAACCTTGGTTTTTTGCATATAAGCTTTTCAGGGTGGGTAAGAATTATAGGAATAGAACAGAATAGACTGTTTTGGTTGGAAGGGACCTACAGTGATCATCCAGACCAACTGCCTGACCAACACAGGGCTGACCAACTTAAAGCATGTTATTTAGGGCATTATCGAAATGCCTCTTAAACACTGGAGCATCAGCGACTTCTCTAGGAAGACTGTTTCAGTGTTTGACCACCCTCTCAGTGAACAAATGCTTCCTAATGTCCAGTCCAAACCTTCTCTGGCTCGGCTTTGAATTATTCCCACACAGCCTAGCACTGGATACCAGGGTGAAGAAATCTCTTCCTCAGGAAACCATAGAGAGCATCCAATATCTATAAGGAAAGCCAGTAAATTAAAATCAGCTAAAGGCTGGTCGCTAAAGCCTGTTTTCAGGTGACTTATTCTAGAAAGCACAAGAGAAGCTGAGAGTTTTCCCATCCTCTTTAAACTTCAGTCTTTGCAGCACCCATACATGCAGTTTTAAAGAAGTTTATAATGGGGAAAATTAAAATAATTTGTGATTTTGCCTGTCAAATACCCCAAATGGTACTTATCCCACAAAGTGTAGGGAGTCAACTGATCCTCCATTCTCTTGCCTGACAAGACCTTAAGTATTTCAGGATGAGCTGGGATTTGTATTAATTTGAGCTGGTTTGTATTAATTTCTCTATAGGTCCTGAATAGGAACGGCAGGAGGGCATGAAGATACATCCTCAGAGCCATACAAAGGTAGTCCCAAGAGGAGAATAAACTCTTTGCTGACAGAGGAATGAGCGCAGTAGGCAAAAAAGTCTTGATAGCAGGAGAAGATTCTGGGTAGGAACATGATACATCTGCAGAGCAGAGTGCAGGTATTATCCTTGCATCCTATCCTGTCAACAGATCATCTTTGTCAGTGCTAAAATTCAGGTCCAACTCCATCAAGAGAAAGTAAAAGAGTTTGCACGGTAGCAATTCATTAGTTCTAATTACAAAACCTGAGGAAAATGTCACTTCCAAATTTAGACAAAACATCAAAATTTCAGCCTCTGCTAGGGACAATCCTGTAAGGCTGGCCAGATGGCAAAATGGCAAAACAAGCAAACAGTCTGCTGAGGCCCTGCAACATCTTGGGAGAGCATGGGATGTCCATGTACAGACTAGAGAAGGAAAAATATCACCTGCAGGCACACGAAGGAGACATTCTTCCACTTGCCAAGGAGGTGCAAGTCCCTCTTGCCTGGCAGAGCCCTCACACCTCACAGGCTCCTTCCCTACACTTAGAGAGCATTGCAACTTTCCCTGTCCTATCCCTGGGGATCCTGAGAAAATGATGAAGTGCACAATATTCCTAGGTTCTCAGCATTTTGTTTTGTTTAATGGGCTCCAGTGGGAACTCCTATTAATCTACTCTGGAGGGAAGAGCTTTTTTGTTGTTGTTGCTGCTGTTGTTGTTTGCCCCCTTTCACCTGAAGCAGGTCATGAATTATGTGCCTGATGTTCTTCCTCACTCCTGGACTTCCCTGTGATGTCCCACGGGGACCCATTAAGAGCTTCCTTGCTGCATCCTTCCAGAGAAAGGCCAAATGCTGAAGTGGCAGAAGCAGGGGTAGAAAGAGGCTCTTGTGACTCAAGGATCTTCAGATGGGAGCAGCAAGTCACTGTTAGGGTTTGGTTGGGCCCATGGGGGTCTGCTGGGAAACTGAGCTGCATACCAAAGCAAATTGTCCAATTACAGGGCAAATGCATTGTTTGAGTGGTTTTTCTCCTGAAGTTGCTCTTTGAATCATGGTATTTCCACTCATGTAGTGGCACCAGAACTCAGACTTCAGAGAAATGGGCACTTCTGACCTGCAGCTGACTGCTGATCCTTCTTTGGTTCAGCCCGTGAACGGCATACTCTTGAGCCAAAGTTTAGATCCAGCTGCTAAAGCTGTCTATGCCTTTGAGGCAGAAAAGCCCTTTAGTTTGGTTCCTCTGGGTGACATCTAACATAGCCACTTCCATGCACTTCAAATAAATTTCCTGCAAGAAGCCATCTCATGTTTTTATAACCACAGACATTTCAAACATATTTCTGTATTTTCTGATGTGCCACTGGCACAGGCTATGAAAATTGTTTGGGCTATATATAGTTGGACTTTTTTCTTTTTCCCCTTGCAGTTTGTCATAGGAAAGCAACATTTCTGTAGCTTTGTGCCAACCTGGCCTCTCTTCAAGTGCACTGTCTGCTTTTTATCCATAAAATCACATACCGGAAAGTCCGTCTAAAGAACATTATTAGCTGAGGCTGCAGAGTCAAGTACTGGAAAGCTAAGGCAATGCCAGACTGGAGATTGCTTCTGCTCCAACATTAAGAGGCAGATGCATTAGGACATACTAAAAGGTTTTATAGATGGCCAGACTCCTGAAGAAGGTGGGATGATCTGTCTCACAGGCAGGACTGATGAATTACCTGAAAAGTGACTCATTTGCATGGACTCCTTCTTGCTCAGCTGTGGCCCCCAACCCCCTTCCCTGTGCTCGTTTTGATCCATTGTCTGTATCCTCTGCAAGTCCCAGTAGGTACTAAAACCACCGTGGCTGTGACACACGCTGTGGCACTTCTCCGCAGATGGAGAAAGGGGAGGAAGAGGAGGAAGCAGGTGAGGATTGTCTGGTTCAGACAACTTCTGAGAGGAACGAAAGGGCATTTTTTTTCAGCCCAGAAAGCAAAAGACAAGAGGTGCTTGATAGATCACGCCTCCCTGTGGTTTGTTCCTGACTCATTCAGCCTCCTTTGGTGATGAGGTGTTAGTCACTGGTGAGACACTGAAAAGGACTACAAGCGTGGTGTTATTTTATGATCCAGTAAGTATTTCCACAGCCTATTCTGAGGAAAAGGTGAAAATTTACCCCCACCACACATCAACATAGCACAGAGGAGCTGAGCTCTGTATGGCCAAAACAAGGCACTGGGGAGCCCCCTGCACAGCCAGAGAGAAATCTGGTCGCAGATTGGTGAGGGTTGTTTGGGGCAGCAGGTGCAGGGTCTGTCTCTCCCCCCACCCCTGCCTACAATAGTGGTAATGTAACAGGACAGTTCATTTCCTTTCTGGCTGAACACTGAAGCTTATTTGCAGTTTAGGTTGCGAAAAATAAAACCAATTGTCTGAAATATTCCATTTAGTTGCCTTATTATGGGAGTAAGCTTTGAAAAATGAAGATATTTTCAGATTGTCAGTGCTCTTTTTATGGAATCCATGAAAATGGAATTTTTAAAAATGAAAAATCTTCTCTGTCTTCTTTATTTATTTAGGAAAAAGAAAAGTCCCTGTGATTTCCTTTTAGCTTTAGGTACAGCCCTTCTCTCTGCTGGACACTGACAGCAGATTCAAGCAGATGTTGCTCTGTCCGTGACACGCAGGTTGTCATTTCCAGCTTTCCTTCATAGCCAGGAAGGCTAAAAGCATTTCTTAATAAGGAAAACACAAATGTTGTTGACATCAAAGCAGAGCTGGAGCCCCAGGCACATGCCTGTGCGTTCATCTGTTCTGGGCATCACGTAGATTTGTTCCTCTGGATCTGCAAAGGTGGGTACAGCCTTGTGCTCTACCCACTGCATCTTCCCTGCAGACTACATACTAATTGCCATCCCTGAACTGGACACATGCCTGGGTGAGTACACAAGGCAGTCACTGCCAGCTTTGGTAGGGTTTTTTTTTGGTAAATACTGTCAAAATTTTTTTTACATGATAGTACACTGGTGGTAGGGGTGAGATGAGGTTAAGAATCAGCTTATTATTACCTAGCACTTTCTATTTTAAAGAATAAGTTTCTATTACTCCTTTGATGAACTATGAAGAAAATGGAGTTTTCATTACAGAAAGTCACATTATTTTTACATCTCCAAATTTGTTACATTTAGATCAGTGCTCAGTTAACAACACATGTAATGTCACTTGACTAACAGTGACATGGGAAGTATCTCTAGATACTTCTTCATGCCCACTTCATGTTCTGGCAATGGTTATTTAGAAATTGTGCTACAGAAAGCAAAATCTAGTGCCAAGTAATTTGAATGCTGCATTCAAACATCCTCCTGCTTATACCTGAAGACCTCCAGTTTCACTTAAATGTTTGAAAAAAGTTATGCGCCCACCTTGACTGCCATAAAAGTAAAATAAAAAGTTCCTTTGACTGAAGTGCTGCTTGGATCGAGCTTGCAGCATGTCTGTGTTTCTTCATTATTACAGAAGTGTTACAACTACCAAATGCATCTGAAATATTAATTTTCTGAGAGTATTCTGAGAAGAGTTCTGAAGATGCACATTTTGGACTGGGGCTTACAGCTCATAATAGAAATATCACATTTCAATAAAAATCCACCTCGGGCATAACAAGCTAAATCACTAAATATTCAGCTGGCACCACCTTAATACATCACAGCTACACAGCAGTAAAATAATTACACACACACACATAAACAGAGTCATACATAGCCAAGGACTTTTTTTCTGTGGGTAATGCAAGGTAATAGCGATACAGATGGCATAACAAAATTCACGAAAAGGAGTAAGACAGCTGGCACTGGATGCATTTGAAATAGTGTGGATAACATGCAGGGAGGACGCAGTAGAAAAAAGGATGCAATGAGGGACCTTGTCAGTGCAGACGTGTTGAAGCTAATGTCCAGCAGAACCAAAGTCCCCCTTGGGACCCTGCAGCACCATGCTGATGTTCTTTTTGGATGTGAAAATAACATAGTGGTTCGTGTGGAGCATCCACAGGTGACTGCACAGTTAATATCCAGCCTATGGATAATGGACATACAGAACATCAAGAAGAGCTGCAGCATAATCTTTTATCACCTGCTTCATCCTCAAAAAGGACAGTCTCTGCCTTCTATAAAAATCTTTTTACTAAGAACTTTTCACCATATATAACTGAGGTAATGAAATTCAGAATACTTCAATCCAAAGAGAGTGCAGGGGTCCTCAGTGTGTGGACCCTGAAAGATTCCACTTTTTTTTATAACAAAGATTAATCCAACTTGTACATCTCTTCTATTTGCAGCTGCAGCAGGGAGAAAGATGGGGAAACAGCATCTTAAACCTTGAGTACAAGCTGGTTGCTTAACCTGGCTTGTGCCTGCCCAGTTTGCAGTTGCTTTTTAGTGCTACTGGTCAGCTTCTCCTCCCCTTATTGTCTCCACAGTAAATTGTTGATAAGTCTTCCTGGTGACATTTTAGAAGACCAAATACAGCGAGAGTGTTTTAAAGACATGGAGAAAAAGAGAGAATTTGCACACGCTTGAGTCTGTCTTGAGGAAGCTGCGATAAATGCAGTTTCAGAGTATTTTTATTTGCTTTCTGATTGATAAAGAGAATGATAACAAATAATTTTTTTTAACAAGCCAGGCTGGATGGGGATTTGAGTAACCTGGTCTAGTAGGTGTCCTTGCCCATGGCAGGCAGACTGGAATTAGATGATCTTTAAGGTCCCTTTCAACCCAAACCATTCTATGATCCCATGGTATGCTTAGCCACCTTCTGCATGACAAAACACAACTAACAAATGATCTGTGTACTTTTCATGATCCATGCAGTCAAGTTTCCTGCCTGGGGTGATGACTGAGTATCTGTGGACCACACGCAGCTCAAGTACTGGATTTCAGGGGCACTAAAGACCTTTACACATGGAGGAAATAAGATTAATGCCCTTCTGCATTCCTCAAATAAACTTAGTTCACAGCTGAGAAAAGCACTAGGTTTTGGATCACACTACTGAAGTGCAGTGGGAGCATTTGGAGGAACACAGACAAAAGGAGTTTACAGCTGGAAATTGTGCAGTGTACATGATTCAGGTGTTGGCTGGCCTGGAATATTGATCAGGTGAGGGTTTTGTTTTTTGGCTTAGAATTGCAGCTGTTGCAAAGCTTTCCAATTGAGGCTGATTTAATGACTCATTTGGCACCTGAAGTTTCCCCCAGGCCAAATAGTACACGTGGTAGGTCAGAGGAAAAGGGAAGGGCTTTTCCCAGGCCCTCCTGCACATCATGGCTGCGTTCAACCTTGCAGTGGGTCCTTTCCATGCAGCCCAGGTATGTGTCTTTCAGACCATGCAAATATGAGTAAAGGTGGAAGCTGTTTGCTTGGGAACATGCTTCAATCTGATGGAATTTTCTGCTGTTGTGGATAGTGTAGTCGTGTTATTCACTGACTTTGTGTTCTGTGCTCGTTCAGTGCTCCAAAATGTAGCTTCCAGCTGGGCTTCTCAAGGCACTTGACTGAATTTGCAGCTTACTCTCATTTAACACCTAAGAACCTCCTTGTGCTGGATGCTGGAAAAGCATAGAACAAGGAGACACTTCTCTGTGTAAGATGAGAAGCGTCCAATTAATGCAGTGATCTTATGGGAAAAAAAAAAAGTTACAAAAATCGTGTTATGTCTTCACACTGCCCTTTGTGGAACTGGGCTGTACTGAGATCAGCTAAACTACGGCTGTACTTTAAATATTTGTATCTGAACTTTTTTTCTAGGTGCGTAGGGCATGTTAGCACCATGCAGTTCAGGGATCTACGGAGTAGTTTCAAACATGCTGGTTTCTCCAGGCAGAATTGTGCTGAACTTTGCTGTACTATGATGCTGCTTCTACTGTGGAATTCTCTTTTAACACAGACTCCCAAACAAGTGACTTAGTCCCGTGGTGCGAGCCTGAGAAGGTGGTTATTTTCTACAGCACTGGCTTTTGTTTCGACACACAGTGCTGCCCAGAGTGAGGGAGATGAACCCCTTGTTCTCAGTGCCCTCTCTCTGAGCAAGTGAAGAATGAACTAGAAAGCTGCTTCTTTCTCAGTGTTTCTGACTCTGCACTGCACACACATAGCTAGTCTGCCATCAGTTAGCAGCATGCTAACAAAAGCACTGAGCTCTGAGTTACAGTAGGTAAGCTCCCAGCTGAAATGTGCTACTCTGGCAGGGTCCTGGGCTCCCTGTTCATCAACTATACCTTTTCAAGGCTTTCAGTTAATTTTTCTTCTTTCACCTCCGCTTGAAGAAGATGTGAACAGAATAGTAAAAAGAATTCTTAGGGATTTTTTTCCCCTGTAAAAGCATTCATCTCCCACTGTTGCTGGGACTCACATAATTTCTGGAGGGCTGTGACAGTGCCATGGCTTGGGAAGGACTATGGCAGAGAGTGCAGCAGGGAACAGCTGATGGTCTTAGCAGGGATCTGGGACCGTGCCGGCCGTGCCCAGGGCTCCATCTGGCGGCGGCCGGCCGGCACGGAGGTTCCCCGAGGGGCTGGGCCACGCCGGGCTGCGCCGGCCAAGGGTTCCGGGGGGGCGGCGGGTGCCAAGGGCTGCGCCCGCGGGAGGGCGGCAGGAGCTTCTCTGCTGAGGCAGAGCGGGAAGAAAACTGTAACTGTGGACGTCGCCTGGCCGCGATGGGATGGGACTAGGAGGCATGGCTCTGGGAAAGGGAGTTTTAATATAGAAAGAAATTATGGGTGGGCATGAGTCTCTACAAAGGAGCAGGAGAAAGTCACATGGCCTAGGTACTCCTGAGGTACTGGGCAGTTTGAAGACTCACTTGGTAGACATTAGGAGGTAGGGGCAGCTTCACAGAAGAGGAATATTGTTGGTATGGTCCCACAGGCACAGCATGCCTATAAATACTCTCCTTGAAAAAGAGGTGAATAGTGAATTGGCATATCCATCTGCTGACATCACATTATTTACAACAGTCAAAACTGTTTGCAAAGGCTTAAAGAAGGAGCTCAAGAAACTGAGTGATTGGGTAATAAAATGGCAGATGAAATTCAGTGTCAATAAATGCAAAGTAATGCACATGGAGGAAAACAACCTTAACTATACATTCACAGTGATGGACTCTAAATGAGCTATTACTACTCAGAAAACAGATTTGGGAATCATTACACATAATTCTTCAGAAACGATCAGCTCAAAGCTAGCAGTGGTCAAAAAGACAAATGGAGTTTTACAAATTATTAGGAAAGAAATAGATAATATGATAAAAACATGCTTTTTTTGTTAACATGCAAACCAATGCAGTGCTCACATCTTAAATGCCAGGAGGGAGGGAACAATTTATTAGGCACTTGGTTTACAAGAAGCACCATATGTTTTCAAGAGATGACACTGTGGAACGCATTGTCACAGGAAATTTTGAAAGCCCAAATGAAATCAAATTAAAACAACAATTAAATAAATGTGTTGGAATTAGGTCAATAAAAGTTTGCACTGAGTGATATAGACAGACCTACAAGCTCAGGTAATCAACATACTTTCTAGATGCTGGAAAGGAATGGGGATAACCACTCTATCCCAGCCTTGCCTCTGCTCTTTTTTTTTAAAATCTGGTGGGCTGCACAGACCTTTGCTTTTAACCATCAAGGCCATACTTGTATCATTATCTTGAAGATAAAGAAATATTTTGGTCCTAAGGAAAGTCAGTGGCAGAATTCATTGATTTCGAGAACAGGAAAAATCAGTTCTCCCCCTAGCTGGGTCACGTCTCACTGTGCGAGGTGTTGCACTGATTGAAGCGAGACCGCTGGCACAGCATGAGCAGCTTGTAACAGGTATCTTTGAGCTACCCAGAAAGTAGCGGTGACTAAGAGTGGGATTCATTTCAACTAACTTTAGCTGAAGTTGAGAACTAGGTGCTGGTTCTTTAGGCACTGAGGTACTTCTTCCTATCACACTGTGTCCATCATATGAGTTTGACAGAGGAAACAATGCCAAAATACATACCATGTTCCAGAAAAAACCAGCTAAGGCATCAGGAGCACAAGTCACCTTGCTTGCTCTTCAGCACCTGGAACAGGAAATTAAGATGGTGTTTGGACACCTTTGGGGTAAAGACATGAGATGAGAACTTAATTTCCCTGAGGAAAATAAATGTGATACTGTTTGCCTTTGGTACATAACAGAGCACCCATCCTTTTCAGGTGTCTCAGTGACAGAATGAGTAAGAAAACCCCAGAAATGTTATTTGCATTAGAAACAGAAATATTTCTGTTTGCTACTGGATTATGGAGTAGTGATCCCACTTTAGGTCATTAGTGAACTGCTGCAGAAGCTGTAACTGCTTCCTCCCAGCAGGGTTTCAGCCCTGTCTATTGGAGAAAGACCTTCTGGCAGTGAGGAAGCATTGCTTGTCAGAACTGGGTCTTCACTACTGGGGTAAGCATGTTTTACATTAGTAGCAGGCAAACCCAAAGCAGAATAGTGCAAAAGGCAATACCAGTGAAAGAATCCTTTAAGCTATATGTTTTAGGAAGGCAGGAAGAAGAGGACTAGGTTTGGTAAAATCTTTTGCAGGGATATAGATTAGCTCTCCTTTTTGTTTTAATCGCTTATGTAGCAGATATGTCCAGTTCTTCCTCTTCACTGAGGTTTTTTTTTGTTTTCAGTAGAAAAGCTTAATGGATCAAAGACTTGTGCAGTAATGAAAGCCTAGTATGTTCCAGAAATAATCTTTAAAATGGAAGACACCATTTCAAAATCCTGAGAATTTCATGGCTTAGGAGCATCCCTCTTATTCTTTCCAGATCTCAAGCCTTATACACCTTATTTTTAAAATGGTCAATCACTGAAATTTTTCCATAGGGAAGAAATATGTATATACATTTATATATGTATTTAAAAGCAGAGAGAATAATAAAGAGCTAATCATCTTTCCAGAAGTGGGTATGTAGGACCTGCCAGTCAGATGATTTCTTTGGTATACACAATTAATTCATATTAATTATTGTGTATTGCAGTGGTGCTTAGCAGCTACCACTGAAACTGAAAGTGCCCTGTGCTGTATCTGTACAAACACTGGAAGAATCCCTGCCTTGAAGCCATCAGTGCTTAACTGAATGAGAGAGGCTGTGGAAAGAGGAGATGTCTCTGTTTAATTTCACTTAAAAATCCTCATAGTTTCTAAAGGAACATTTACTCAAAGCAGTGCTTGCTCAGAGATCTCTGACCAAGTTAGTGCCTCAGAACACCCCAGGGCACTGCTGTGCAGAGACCCTAGAACATGGCCTGGATCCAAAAAAGCCTCACTGGTGGGGTGCTCAGCCACCAGATTGGTGTGGGAGAGCTGGCAGGCGTATGTAACTTCGACCTCTACATCTGCAGCAAGTCTGTGGAGCGCTGGCAGAAGAGCCATCACTCATTTTGCCTTCAGTGACAAACACACCTCAAGCGGCATAGCTGAGGCACACAGATGGGCAGCACTAGAATAAATTGCAGACCTGCCTAGGTCTTCTAAATGAAGAGCTCCCAGTCCAGCAAACCTTATTCGCAGGTGTGGTCACATCTAATTTCATGCCATTTACTGTGAATGGCACATTGTCTCTGGGAAGAAATCATAGGGTTTTTTTCAGTGTATGTTGGTTTTGACTATGCCTGCTGTTTCAGTACAGTTTCTGGATACTACGTTGTATTTGTGTTAAAGAAGAAAAAGACTTGCCAAAAGTGCTTAGTATTATTTCAATGTGATGGTAAAGCTTGCATTAAAAATGCATTGCTAGGTTAGATATTTAACATTCAGTTGGTGTTCTGGCCCAGTCTGAGGGCATGAACTGTAGCCAAGAATATATGGATTCTTAAAACTGTTTCCTGTGCTAAATCTCAGCATCAGCCTGTCCATAAGTAATGAGGAGAAGGATGATGTAAAATAATGGTATTGTTAAAATACTGTCACCTCTCCCTCCCCCACATATTTTAAGGAAATATATTGCAAAAAATTCATAATGCACCTGGCCATGTTTCTCATGTCTTTCTTTCTTCCTCATCCTGATAGAATCAGTGCTCTATATTACTCCTTAGATTCAAGAGATTATGGCAATCTTCTCTGTTTTTTCATTAGCTGAGCTGATTTCGTGCAAAAGCTGTTTAAGATTCATGAGTGATTTTGCCTCTGCAAAGAATAGGAATGCAGCTGAAGGAAAAAAAAAACCAAAAAAGTTTCCAATAGACTATTGGATGGGATACTGATGAGAAATATGCACACAATTAACTGGAAATAAAACGCAACAATTTCTTCTTTAAGACTGTCCCCACAAATGAGGTGTGCCTAGCTTACTGCATCCAAACCCTTGCATCCTCCCTCTTGTGCAGGCTGGTGTTGCACAGGCACCCTCCTGCTTTACTGGGTCCCTGCAGAGCCATTAGATCCTGATAATTACCACAGAATTTTCTCAGTCTGGGAACCTTGCAGTCTGTGGTTTCTCTGGCCAGGACCCGTTCCTTTAGGCCAAAGTTTCTTATTTTCTCACCCCAGAAGACTTGCAGACAGGGCAAATCAGATTCTGCTGACCCCTGATCCTGAGAAACTGGAGGGAGATGAATCCTCTCTCTGCTCACAGATGTCATCATGCCTGGGGTCACTGCATGGGTGCCTGAACAGCCTGTCAGACTCTAGCAAAGGGTGAACTCAGGCTTAGAAAATTCCCGTGCTCCACATCTATCTGTAGTTCCCACTTTACACCTCTCAGTGGATGCAGGGATCATTTTAACGGTGTAATTTTAGACTGACTGTCACAGATCTCACAGGAAGAAAAGCAGAACTAGTAACAGGATCCCTGCTTTAACAGGCTTATCGTGGTCAGAGGTGCCCGTTACAGCAGTGCAGTGTAGTGCAGTTCAGTACAATGGCCTTGTGCCTCCTGATCCTCCAGACAGCTAAGGAGACTGACGTAAATGATTCGCATCCCCTGGATTTGCTCAAGAGACCACCACTCCAGGTGCTGTGTAATGTCAGCTGCTCCACACTGGGAATTGTTTGTCGAAACTGTTTGCAAATAACACCCATCTCCCTTCCCTTCTGGTTTTCCCATATTGTTTCTGCAAGGTACTTGGAGCAGGATTATGGCATTAAACACAAGACAGTCTGAAAAATTACCTTCAGGCTTATGTTTAGGCCCACGTGCTTCATTGCTTTCTTGGATCAGGGCCTCAGCATCCTGCAGTCACCAAGTGAACAACCCTAATGTGAAGCCAGAGCCAACTTTGAGTGCCTAAGCAACAGAACTGGCACATTGTATTGATCTTCTTTTCTTCATTAAGGAAGATGATTCAAATATTATTTCTTGAAAAGCATCCAGTCTGTGAAAAGATTCAGACACTGTTAATCAAGTTACCATGGATTTCTTTTGAGACATTCAAGCTATTAAGAGCAGGAATGTTTTGTCTGAAATTCTATACAGAAACCTGGTGATAGAATCACTTGCTAGCTGTTACCTTTCATCTTTTGTACATGAGTAGAAGTTTACCATGTTCCTAATTGCAGTGAATTAGATGAATTTGTCCTAACAAATCAAGCCATTCAGAGTGTGAATATTTTCTGGAAAGGGAAGAGCAAAAAAGGCTTCAAACGGTGAGTCCAGGATAAAAGGTTGTGAAGGTGGGCGGACATGAGTCATAAAGGAGGGATACTGTAGGTGTCTTTCATACCACTGCCAAATGTTTTTTCTTCTTGTACAAAGGAAATTAGTAACATTGTACACAGACAGCAGAACATCTTTATTTGAGGACATAATTTATTGGAGCTTCTTAAAGAACTACTTTCTGTTTCATATAATGAGGACAAAAGCCTTTGAGGCACCCTGGAACATGCAGGTTCTAGTGACCACAAGAAGATAATTTCTACTTTCTAATCTCTCTCTAGAAAGTTTCCAGAATGAACTCTTGAACACAACTGGAACCATAGAAATAATTTTGTTCACTGCCAGTTGCAAAACAAAACAAACAAGGGACTGATCTAAGAAAATGTATATGGCCTTTTGTTCTCATTTGCAGGAAGGTCTTTAAGCAAGTTTCAGTAGAGTAGAGTTGAGTGGAATGTGACCACAGTCTAAGAAAGTGGGGAAAAAGGAGCAGCCACTCCCAAACCTGTGGCTAAGAGACTACATGGCAGCCAGTATATGCTGTAATCAGACCTATAGCCTCATCAACCCTTCTCCCTGTAAGTCTGTCCCTGTCGTAACAGCAAGGAAAAATTGTGCAAAAATAGTATTTGCTTTCACCTTAATGCCCCATAACATTGAAAAGGTAGGGGAAATTAGAATCAGCATATCTATACATAAAAGGGCTGCTTGTTTTTTATAAGCCTTCGCACTGTCTTCTTCAAGGTTGTGAGGTGTAACTGCAGAATCTCTCCCTGAAGTTGCCTGAGGTTTCAGATTTTTTAAATCCTTCCCCAGGTTATGAGGTAAGTTAACACAAATATCACCTCTTTAATTTAATCTAGAGGATGCCAAAACTGAGAGAAACCCAGATTTCACTCACCTCTCTGAATGGAGCAAGCTCTGGGGCTGAATACTGTCACTTTCTAACAGCCTCTATTACAACTGCATAAGCGACTGGGGCGGGACAGGAGGTGACTGAAAATACACAGCTCCTTGGTGGATGCTCCCCACCCCTCTGTGTGCTGGAGGAGAATCTGAAAGTTCACTGCTATTCCTTGGGAATCAGTCAGCCTGCAGAGGACGAGCTGAGGAAAGATAGAGGTGTCACATTTGACCCCGTGACAAAGGAGACTTCAAGACTCATTATTTAAGCTCTCGTGTTCCCAGAGGGACTCAGGGAAGATGATGACCTGTCCTCACTGAGAGCAAGGTGACTTTAGTTAATGCTTTCTTGATTTGGTTTCTCACTGACTGCACTTCCTCACACACTCCAGCTCTCCAGCCGGGTCCGCTGATTTGGATGGGGATTCCCAACTTCTCTGCAGTTGAGTTTCACTTTATGAGAGAGCTGCTGAGATGCCTCATGCATCACTGGACACAGCTCCCCAAAGGCAGGGATATGGAGACTGGGCTGTCTCTTGCATGGGTGCTACTTTTTTGTCTTGCCACCATTTTGACACATTAATATTATTAGCAAACACTGCATGACAGCATCTTCAAACAGCTGGAGCTGGGCAAAGGGGAGAGGTGATGAAGTCATCCTGAATCACCTCCTGTATGAGAAAGGCTGCAAGATTTGCTCTTTAGAGCCACTGACCAAAAGAGAACATATGTTGTAGGTGCAAATGCTGCTTCTCCAAATACAGTACAACCAGTGCTTTTGAGTCAAGCTTTTTGAGTTACATGTCTCATCCAGGTATTCCTGTCACATTTTGGGCTGGGATTTCCTGGAAGAGAACACACCAGATATGGGCAGCTAGACACACTCTGGTTGCATCACAGCTACTAAGGGTGTGTCTTGGAGGCATAAAATTCACGTTTTTCTGGACTGATTATGCTAAGCAATGATACTTGACAAGAAATATTTGTCTGAATCCCTAAAGAATACCAAACCCCAAGGATTTAGAAAGTCACTGGTACTTTGGCATGTACAGGCAGAGGAGCAAAGAATGTGACCCAAGTACTGTGGATGGATGGCAGCCACACTTGAACAGTGTGTTTCCATTCATTGCAGATGAGATATCCCAGAATAGGGGAGAACCTGGAAAATCAGATATACAGGATGGCACAAGATCTATTGGTCCAGTATACATCCAGCCTATGGGAGTGACCCAGTGCAGATAATTCCATGGGACTTTTTCTTACCCATCATGAAAAAATGATTTATTAGATCTGAACTGCTACTTGACCTTTGTTCTGCACCTGAGCTTATAAGTTCTCTTCATCAGCTTCCAGGTGGCTCCTGCATGATCATTTATCCTTGCCTTGCTGCCCAAAGTTTGTGCCTCAGGGCTACAATCACTACTGCCACCTCCTATTTAAACCACTTAAACTGAGCCGAATGAATTTGCTTGGCACAAACTAACGAACGCTGACACAAACTGCTGTGTGGGCTGGTTCCAAAGGGTGCTTAACATTAGAGGAGGGAAGGGGTGGGAAGAGGACAGAGAACACCACAGATGAGCAGCTGCAGTGGTAACACCCAGCAGCACAGCTGGATCTGAAGGAGGATGTTTGTCCACAGCCTCTGAAAGCAATTAGACTGGAGCCTTGGGGGGTCTGGCACATCTGAGAACAAGTGCTACTTATTTTGTTAACTAAATAGGGATTTGGATATCTGTCCTTATTTCCAGATTGCAACATTCATGAGCTTCTGTGTGCTGTGTAAGCATTGAAGATCTGGATGCTTTAATTACTGGTAGCAGCTCCTTCATTAAATGCTGTATCTCACTTGAGAAGACAATGATACTGATTTCTAAGGTGAATTAGGGGGAAGGATAGTTCTGCTGCTGTTTCTTTTCTTCACAATCAGACTGTCTAAACTCAAAATGACACAAAGATTCTGAAGAATTCAGCTTTGGAACAAGTTGGGTTTTTTCCCCCTGATTTCTGCAGTATCCTTGCTTCCTGAGGTGCCCTGTGACTGCTGTATTCAAGAAACCTGTCTTCCCATTGCCTCCAATGCCTGCGACCATTTCTGTCTTACCCCCAGCAAAAGGTCAAAGGGACAATGCTATACATCCATGGGCAATGTTATCTACATTTATAACATTCTAGGCCATCTTCATTATTTTTAATGCAGCTGTAGTAAATTATTTAATTGTGTGGCACCTCTTTGCTCCTCACAGCAAGCACAAAATGCTTACTAGCTTCAATCAGAGTTATGTGCACATAACTATGCAAGAAATGAATATAACCCTTTGATTACAATAAGGTTATAAGCAGCAGGAGTCCATTATGATTAGCAGTGAAATGAAGAATTTTTCATAAATCATAAATGTTACTTTATGATTTCCATTCCTCCTTATCCTTTTTCTTTGTGTGCACCTACAAAATTATATTTTGTCCTAATTCAGGTGCCTTTTGTGTAGTTGTCCCAAAAGCTGTTACTCATTATTACCCAAAAGACTAAGAACAACGAATGCATTAAAATCACTCGATAATATTTGCCTGAATTGACTTTCTGCTTCTTTGCTCTAGGGTGAGGTCTGACTTGAATGTCACTTCGCATCCTTGCAAAGTCTGCCACATCCTGAAGCACTCGTATGCCCAAATGGCAACAGAGGCATGGTTAGTATCGACTTAGCCACTCCAGAGCAGTACAAAGAGAAGCAGGAAGGGAGAAAAAGCTACTGGCAGCTGTGCTGCTGCTGCTGCTACCGCGGTGTCTGCCCGAGGTGCCACAGCGTGACATCTTTTCATTTTGTTGTGAACTTCGGCTCTCAAAAGGCATTTCCCCTGCATTCTGTCACCTAGCGGTGGTTCTGGGAGACCAGGGTTTTCATAACAAAAACGAGGCGTGCAGTGCTTGTACAGGCAGGGCGTGGGGTCCCCGGTGGCTGTGGAAGCTTTGGGGCAGCATTGGGAGAAATGTGTGATGGTTCTGAGGTGAGGGTGGAGCTGGGGCTGTCTCTTTAGCTATAACTGTGCATCCATGGCTGTCAGAGGAAGGACAGTGGTCTAGGCAGAACTGCATCTCTACTGTGTCAGCTCCTGCATTTCACACATATCTGCATGAAATTGGAATTCAGGCCAGTGCCTGTGCTGTACAAATGGCCAAGAATTACATCCTTTTTGATATTAAAGAACACATCTATTCAGAGAGATCAGGGAACCAAAAAACAAAAGAGAAAATCTTTGGCAGTGCAGGTGGAGTTATATATCTCAACAAAGAAGGCAGCATTTCTCCCTGACGTACAAACTGAATGGCAAGCTGTGTTTCTCAGGAGCAGATTTAGAATTGCATCCTCTGGTACTGTGTGCTGACTGGTTATCAGAAAGGTCTGTTAAGCTCGTTGACACTTCTGTAGATTTTCCATTGCTGCTTTGTTCCTGGTTAAAAAATAACATCTGGCAGAAGCCAGAGTTTATGTGCTGTTTTCGAAAGTGCCCATCCCATATTTCAAGGACCAACCCTTCCTATGGAGCAGATCTGCTGCCACAAGGAATCATACTGTATCTTCCATTAAAACTTAAAAAAGAAATCCTACCAAATGCTGTGTGGGTCTCTAGTGTAGGAAAAGCCATGAGAAAAATCCTTTACAATGATTATGTTAAAATCCTTACAGGATTAGAGCAGAATGATCTCACTGTAAAACCAGGTAAGTCAATGCCTTATTGCAACATCTGCAAACACTAGTCCTTTTATGCTTCTTGTGCTTCAAGAGTGAATAGAAAAAAAAAAACCCTGAATTTTTTTTCAAGTTCCTTCATATTTTGTCACTTTTATTTGGCCACTTTTTTCATCCTAGGAGTCTTAAAAGCCTAGATTCAAGTCACTAGATGCAAAATGATGTGTTATTTCTATATTTAGAAAGACACAGTACCAGCTATTTATTTCTATATTTAGAAAGACATAGTACCAGCTGTTAAAGTAAGGGACAACTATTTCTATATTTAAGAGGTAAAACTTACTTATTTTAAAAATGTATTTTTCAATAGTTGTAGCTTGTGAAGTATCTACCTTCTAGACTAAAATTTGCCATGCTTGGTGAATAGTTTTGAAAAGTTTATATGTAAATTATTCAGACCATTTTTAAGTGAGAATGAAAAGCAGAATGCATTTCTCCTATTGTATCTTGTGACCCTTTTCAACAACTTTTATGAGCAAAATGGCTGAAAGTTGAAAACTGTGATTTGCCATGCAAACAGCTGTGCTTTTGCACAGTGCCCAGCCTTATCGTGAAGGAAATTGATTTTTCTTTAGCAGAGATAGAAAGGTTTGAAAATCAAATACCAACCATGCACTGTAAAGGCTTTTCCTTTTTTTCCCTGCTAATTTTGCATTACAACCCCAACCTCGGAAAGACCTACAGAAATACTTAACTTTACATTCCTTGAGCAGCTCCAGCAGAATGACCACAATGTGTACAGCCTGTGTGGGGGGCAGATCTTTATAAAATAGGTTTACATGCCTCTGCTTTTTATTACTGAGATACCCTGTAACTAATCTCAATGCATAATGACCTGGCTACATTTCAAATGCTTCAACAACTTAAAGTATGTTGGAAGGATGCAGACTCCCAGCAAAAGAAGGACTCTTCTCAGGGTGTACACATTTCCCTCCTACTGCTATACTGATCTATAGGGAGCATACACAGGACAGGGAAGAAGAATATTCCTGAATTTTATTCTGATCTTTCTTCTGTGATTGGACTTCATAGCTTACTGTAATTTATGGCCTCTCTTGGCTGCACTCTGAACAGGGTGCAATCTAAAATGTGGGAGCTGGAAATCTCTAGTTCAGGATGCAGGCTGGCGTCAATAAGCAGCCATCCCTCTCCTTCTTCCTAAAGAAGAATTTGGCAATTGATCAAGAGATGAACATTTGCAATTCCTATGCTGAAACTGACAGTGAGCCTTTGGCAAACAAAAAAGAGTCTGATCCCACAGCGATTAAGGGTGATAGGGAAGCTGCCCGCTGAAGGAAAATGTTGGGGACACTCTTTCTACTGGGCATTGCTTTCCAGTCTCTGAGCAACTCTTGCAGGCATCTGCCAAAGGTTGTGGAGACAAGAGACAATATGTTAGCAACAGGTGTTGAAAGGTAGGTAGCAAACAAGGATTTGCTTAGCAGAGCACAGCTGAAGAGCTTACGAGTAACATCCACGCTCATTTTTTGTAAGAGCTCTAGAAGCACGTATGGGATGGTCTGTCAGAACACTGCCACTCACTTGGGGTTTCCATACATGCTCTGTTCTCTGCTTCACTGTGGCATTCCCCATAATGATGGACTTGCCTAGAGGGATCAGAGCCAGCCATTTGCCATCTGGGTATCTCCTCAGTGCAGCAGCACACTGCAAGGCGAGTTCCAGTTTGAAAGCATTCAAACCATGTTAATGTGACCAAACTAATAAGCTTGGCCTTGGGAAATTGTTACCTTACGTTTCAAGAATTGTTTAGGGTAAAATGCTAAACCCAGACATTCTGCCTGCCCAGGCAAATGTTCCAATCAATGGAGTAGAGAGCAACAGAGCAAAAGTACTTCCTTACTGTCTGACCCTTGGATAAGGGTTGGGAAAGCCTAACAGGTGGGCAGGTTGTTAAACAACTCAAATGAATGTTGAAAAAGACATTCATATGAGTCTGTTTTTACTAGGCAAAGAAGCAAACTTGGTTTTCCACTAGGAAGAGAATGCTCCAAACCCATCACTGGATAGGGGCAAACCTTCTACTCTCCATCCTTGGAAAGTGGGAATGGGGACATCTTCCTTTAATGCTGGAGAGAGCCCTCTTACTCTCTCAAATGACAGGACACCCCAAGTGCTAAACCTGGCACATCCACATGCTCACTAAATTGCTCAGTGTCATATTCAGGCTGCTCTGACACAGCAGCCCCCTCTTTCCATGCACCATAGTGTTCGTGGGCCCTTAGCACAGATTTTGGATGCCAGTCTGAGTATAGAAGCCCAAAAGTTCTGCGCTGCAGCTGCTATGATCTCTCTGGGTTCTGGCCTGCAGAGCCATATGGCAGAGCTGGGAATGGAGAGCCATGTGTGAGCTGTCACATTCCTGACTCACATAGCACCTTCTAGGAAGGGAGGGAGGGAGGGACACGGATGAGGGGTCTGTGGAGATGGAGTAAATGCCTGATAGGACTGTGCTGGGCGCGGATAAGGCTCATTTTTCATGATTTGCGAAGGGCCATTGTGATCGATCTCTTAGTGCATAAGTGGAAGGAAAAGAGTGGGTGCATTATAGCCCATTGGCTCTCATCAGGCAGTGGAGGCAGGTATCAAACCGATTTTGCCTTATTACAGACATTCAGAGGGCTCACTGTTAACAACACCTGCTTATCTGAACAAACAGGCAATTGTGTACTGCACACACACTATTTTATCCAGGGGCTATGATAACTCAAGCTTCCTTTCTTGCAGCTGATGGCATCGTTAGAAGGTTTCTGCTCTGGATTAGAACAGAAAGCCTGGAAGGAATAATAGCCTCGTGATTCATAGCTTCAGGTTATTTATTTACTGTACAAAACATTCCATCTCATTGTAGAGAGATCAGGGTGAGGCCAGGTAGACTGGCAGGGGCTGAGGCATGACCACATGAGGGACAGCCTCTTTGGGGTAAACTTCAGGCAGAGTGGCAGCTTTCTTTAGTGCTGGAGAGGTAACTACCCTCACCTCTTACTGGTGCACATTTTCCACCAACTTTGAAGAATGGAGAGATGAGCTGGCCTCGCTCCAGTTGAATTTAATCACTCACAGCACCTCCAATATTTCCTAGGCTCAGCGAGTTGTAGAAAACTGTCATTAAACATGCAAAAGCAACACTGAGGTTTACTCTGCAAGGAGGGAGAGAACATATGGAGTGAGCCCACGCGTCGTGCACTGCTGCACTTCGGAAACTGGATTAGCGTCTCTTTTTTCAGTTGTAGTTTGGCCTGGAAGGTTTGTTAATTGACTAGTGTTGTTAGGATGGCGAACACATCACTGTGTTATCCTGAATGCATCTGCGAACGTGATCTTAATGTAATTTTCTATCTTCTGATACTTGATTTCTAGTAACTTCCAGTAGATTACCACCAATATTTGGCTGCTGATATCACCAGTGATGTTACACCTGTTACTAAGATGGTTCTTTTTTGTTATCTCTCAGTGTTTCATCACCACAGCCTCCCCTTGCTGTGCATCAACATGCAGTGATTGTGTGATAGAGTTTTTGGGTTGTGGCCTTACTCCACGCCACGTAACTGTGGAGACATGAGTATCACCTACAAAGGCTCCAGAAATACTAGGCTTTTTTTCCCACTGAAAATTCAGTGGACAACACACAATTCAGTTTTTACACGACAATATACATTCCAGGTATGCCATTCTGAGAAAAATGGGGATACGTTTCTTTAACCCCAGTTCTCCTATGTTTGCAGTTTGATATTTTCTATTTGAGGTGAGAATGCAAGCAGTAAATAGTGATTCTCTTCTAGAGGGAATTACCGCAATGATTACTTTGGAATTGGAGCTTAAGGTCTATTTTGCACTATAAATGGAAAAAGATGGAAGGGGGGGAAAGTCAATTGTAATTGGCTCATGGATTTGCAGTTTCTTAACTTTTTTTTCCTCTCTCTCTCTTTATAAATATATATACACATGCATGTATATTTAATGTACTGAATTATTGCTCCTTCGCGACTTCCTCTAGCCTTTCCAACTCTAGAGGGGGAAAAAAAGTGTAAGCTCAGGAATCTTGGTGATAGGAAAGCCACAGGAGAATCCTGGGCTTCCACCTAAACTCTTCATTTGCAACATCTTACACAGCTCTTCCTGGGGCAATGGTAATGATGCAGGTCTAGTGACAGTGCTTTTGGAGTGAGCTCTGGAATAGCATTTGAGGTTAGAATTAAGTTGAAGTCAGGTGGGTTAGACTTCATCTTCTTCTACAAGCTGCAGTCCTCATCTGTGCAATTCCCTTATTCAGCACTCATTTCCAGAGTGCAAGAAATTAGGTTTATTGCTTTGACAGCTGACCTAGAAACTCTGGGTCAAGTTCTCCTGATTATATGTAGAGTTTTATATTGCATCCATTACTGCAGCCTCCAAGCAATTTTCATGTGAAGAAAAGTCATTAATTCCCACACAGAGTTCAGGGGTCGTCCTGCAGTTTCCCTTTGGGGGCCAGCACTCTGCATGAAAGGCTGTTGTCTTTGGAGGGAATGAGGGTATGAGTGGAGAGAAAAGGTTTTTGTGTTGTTGGTGTCAGTGGTGGCAATAAAGTTGCCTCTAAGGAAAGCTGAGTGATATCCCTTAGAGAACCCCAGGCTTGGGAGTGCACTTGATCCCCAATTAAACCATTTTCACATAGATTTAGTTCCCTTCCATCAGAGCTCTTTTGTTGTCCATTCTCAGAGATGTTGGCTCAGAGGAGCTGTCCACCAGGGGCACAGATTGAAATTTGGTCCTTCATGGAGAAGGGATTCAATCTTTCAGCTTCTTTGAGAAATGAAACTTTGAATTGATGTCAGAGGCTATTGAAGAGCTAGAGAAGGGACTGGGGCAAAAGCTCTGCATGCCTTCTGAGGCTTCAGCCATACAGAAAGCAGCTTTTTGACCTGGCCACAACTGAGTGGCAACCTTAAAATGAGGCCCAGATTGGTTTTTTCTAATAATCCATGCCAGTGCTGATAAATGCAAAGATTGCATTACTCATGTCCACTCCTGGAAGGAAGAGATAAAGTTGCCTTGCATGCTGAAGATGAAAAAAAGAGTAGTTTAGTGAGGATTCTGGTGGGACTGGAGCTTTGCACCACTCTTGGCAAAAAGAGCTTCACCAGTGGAGCCTCCCTCAAAAGCCTGTTTGGCCCTGAAATGCCAGCAGGTGGGTCACTTTATCACAAAACCGTATCAAGTCAGTGAAACCTTCTGTCTGCAGAGTGGCAGGGATCCCCAGGTAACAAACGCTCAGGCTGTGGCAGGGAATACATCGCCAAGGAAACAGTGGGTGTGGGTTGGTGGCGAGCCTGACTCCCATGCCTTGGGTCTCTCTGCTGGGGTGGGAAGGGGGAGGCAGAGCAGACACTTTTCAAAGGCTAGAGGCTACTAAGTGTGTGGTAGCACAAGGACGACTCTGCCTGGGAAGCCCTTTCTGAATCTGTGTGTCCCTCAGCTTGTAGATGTCACCAGGCAGGATGTTCTGAGGTGGCAAGTGAGAGCAGAGAGTGACAGATTTTGTCCTGGGGCTCCTTGCCCTGGTTCCTTCAGCTGTTTGGTGACACAGCTTTTGTAGGGATGCATGCAAAGCAACAGAGCAGGCAGTAAGGAGAAAAGTGGAGAGATGTTGCAGTATGGTGTGGGGAAAATAGGGCAGATGTCCAGGCCGAGGAGAGCATGGTGGTCAGGAGCAACAAAAGGCTGGGCATCCAAGCATTATTCCCAGAACTTGCCATGAAGGAAGCAGCAGAAAAAGGGGCAAAGTTAAGGTGAGAAAGTACCTTAATTAGTGGGGCGGAATTAAAGGCCTTTGTGCAGAAGAGATCCTGAGGTAAAGTGGATGTGAGGTGAAAGAAGTGTTGGCCTGGTGCAAAACAGGCCATAGGTTTCCACTAGGAGTGTCCTTAGGGAGTCTGGCATCTCGTGCTGAAAGCAGGTCTTACAGAGAAGCCTTCAACCTGGTCACTGAGATGGAGAACCCACCGTTTCCCTGGGTATTTTGTTCCAGTGATTAATCATCTGTGCTCCTAAGAAGCTGTGCCCCATTAGTATCTTAGATTTGCTGGGCTTCACCTTCGGGTAATTAGTTCTTTTTATGTCTCTCTCTGCTAGATTAAAGATCCCTTTTGTAGCCAGTATTTTCTCCCCATGTGGGTAATTATACCCTGTAGCCACACTGCTTCTCAATCTTATTTTTGATTAACTGAAACAGATTGGGCTCCTTAAGTCTTTCCCTGAAAGGCAGTGGGCTCTTTTCATTTTTTCTCCACCCCTAGTCTTTGAATTGCATCTTGTGACTCTCCTGTCCAGTTTTGTGGTACCTTTCTGACAAACAAGTGGTAGAACATGATTCACAGTTCAGCAATGTTCATAGTGGGTCACCAACCATGCCAGAACTTTCAATATTAGTGTTTTTATAGTAAACAGTATGCTGTCATGTTATGTTTTGTTCAAAACCAAAAAAAAAAACCAAGCAAAAGCCAGCGCATCAAGCAACACTCTGGACTCTGAACTCTTGCAGATACTCAGATATCACGTGCTAGCTGCTGCAGGCAGGGCTCTGGTTTCTTCTGAGCTCCTGTTGATGTGGAACAGAGCTGACTCAGAAGCTGCTGCCCTGCCAGCAGGCAAGGACTTGCTGCAGCACAGGGCATCCTGCTCCTCACTGCCTCGAAGACTCGGCAAGGAGCGTGGGGCTGCCTGCCTTACCTGGAGTGGGTTTGAGCTCTGTGTTTCTTCCTGGGAGGGGCAGGGGCTTCCACATTCAAATGTAGTTCTACTTCAAGCCTCCTGGCTTGCTACACATGCAGTCTGTTCCTGAAGGACTGACCCCGTGGAAGGGACCTGCACTGGAGCAGTTTAAGAACTGTAGTCCACGGGAAGGACCCATGTTGGAGGAGTTCATGGAGGACTGTCTCTGGTGGGAGGGACCACATGCTGGAGCAGGGGAAGAGTGTGAGGAGTTCCCCCTGAGGAGGAAGGAGCGACAGAGATTATGTGTGATGAACTGACAACAGATGCCATGCCCCGACTCCCTGTGCCGCTGAGGAGGAGGATGTAGAGAAAATGGGGAGTGAAGTTGAATCCAGGAAGAAGTTAGGATGAGGGGGAGGTGTTTTAAGAGTTGGTTTTGTTTCTCATTACCCTACTCTGATTTTGACTGGTAATAAATTAATTTTCCCAAGTTCAGTCTGCTTTGCCTGTGATGGTAACTGGTGAGTGATCTCTCCCTGTCCTTATCTCTAACCACAAGCCTTTCATTATATTTTATCTCCTCTGCCCAGCTGAGGAGGTGAGTGATAGGAACAGCCTTGGTGGCCACCTCATGTCCAGCTAGGGTCAACTGGCCACAGCTTCACTGACAAACCAGGGCTAGCTCTTTCTGTTTGTGTCGATGATCAAATCTTCAGGCTGTGATATGGAATTGCTCAAGCATCAGACAAAAAATAAATTCACAGTTTTAACCAGAGTAGTTTGAACACATTAACTGTTTTCTATTCCAGATTCATTTGTTACACGTAAGATGTCATCTTAAGGCTTTTGGTAATACATTACCTTCAAATACAGAGGGTGTCTAGGTGCAGATAGGTGGCTGTTGCAGACATATTATTTTTCAGGGTATTTTGCCTTTGGAACATTGTATTTCAAAACTCTAATGTTTTACTATGCCAAAAGGCTTATGCTAAGGTATGAAAATACAGTCATCACTGTGCATATTCTTCAGGTAAACATAATCCACAGCAGCAATCACCTAATTCTGATATAATTAAAAATAGACAGTCAGGAAGATAGAGAGTGAAAAATATTCTGACTAACATCTTTTTTTGATGATACGTGCTGAGGGAAATATCAGAATAAACAGATTTAAGCATGGTTAGGAGCTTAGATCATATACTATTTTTTTCTGTTTATAACACAAAACGAAGGGATCTTTCTGCCAAGCTTGTCTGATTACTTGTGACAAGATTTGGAGGGATGCCTTTAGAACAAATGGAGGTTTTTCTCTTCAGTGATCCCAGCCTGGGTGCCTCAACTGGGCATCAGTGAAACGTGACACAAAGCTCCCTTGATCCCAGAGCAGGCCTCTGAATGAGGGCAAAATGAACAGTTCGGATACAGGGGCAGGGGAGGCACCTCCACATTAAGGAAAAAGAAAAGCTGTGCTGTGCTGTACATCACCTACATGATACGTGCCATAAAGCCCCTCAGGGGCTGGGGCTGTTTGTGTCAGCATGGTGACCAGTGACTCAGGGCACATCCCCACAGGGGGGCACAGTGAGATGGGAGCCTGCTGCAAGCTGGGGGGGGGTGATCTATTTCTGGGCTTAGCCAGGTAAGCCCGGCTCAGAGCTGGAGGTAGGGCCTTGTCCTAGGAGTCACACGCAGGAACACAGAGCGAGCAGGATTACTCCCTCTCTGTACAGATGGCAAGCTGACACACTGCTGGCAGTGGCACAAAACCCCCAAACAATGGTATACAGAAAATTTATGGTCAGGCAGGGCCTTGAACGTGGATCATCCAAGTCTCACACGTGGGTGGGAGCAGGGAGGTAGAGCTGGGAAAGAGGACTGTCAGGAGCAGGTGAATATCTTGAAGTGACTCCGGGAGACACAGCAAAGTCAGCAATTGGGACGGGACACACAGACCAAAGCTATTCTGTACTTAATCACTTATATGCTCTCTTTACTGTGAGCCAGCACCAGGGCATGTGAGACTTACATGTATATGTGTCACATATTATGTATCTGAGACTTACATATGCTCCTACCCTGGACACTTTTAGGACCACAGTGAATTCCCCCAGCCCATCAGACGCAGTTGTCTAAAATAATCAGATAATAGAGGGGACAGGAAAAGAAAGAGAAATAAAAGAAAACAAGGAAAGAAAATGAGAAAGCTCTTTGATCAAAGCCTTTTCTGAATAAGATTTATTACTATTTTTCTGATACCTTTTACTACAGCGGCAGGCCTTACTTAGGCAGGAGCTGCCAGGGACAAAACAGGTGCAAAGCTGGTTCACTTTACAATGTGGATTCTTGCCTAAGAGAGGCTGAGCTGCAGCCATCAAATGCATTTCAATTGGAGTCTCAAGTTTGTCTCTGAACTATCAGACAACTCTATCATTCAGTCAGCTATGCCCATCTTCCAGGTGAAGCCTTTTACTCTGTTTGTGGGTCTAATGGGCCAGGACTCATTCCCTTCCCGTGGCTAATTCAGTGCTTCCGTAAGAAGCAGATTTGGATGGGGAAATGCAAACAAGGTCTCTGCAGAATGGCTTTGGAAGGGCAGCACACCCACGCCTACCTCCCCAACCACCTCCCTCTAAACATGGGGAGCATTTCCACGCTTTACTCCAGCAAGACGAGAAGCAAGGTTGAGTTTACAAAGACTGAGTATCACCAGCTGAGCATCACTGGCATTCTTGGGGTCTACAGGAGCTCATTGCTGAGATAGTTTCTTGGAAACTAAGTCAGATTTGGCTAGCCTGAGCTATTTTGTAGCAGGGGGAAAATTTTCATTAATACCGCTACTCCTGAGCATGGCGGCAGCAGGGAGACCACTGTCTGAGCCATTTTCCAGCAGGCAAGAAAGTAACTGTCAGCTATACCAACATCACTCATGAAGCAGCAGAGACCAAGATGTAGGAAAGCAGCAGCTGGGTTTCATGGGGGCTGAGAGAGAGGAGGATTTTTTTCAGCAAGATTTAAATGACCCCACAGAGCAAAGGGTAAGACCCTCAGGCAACAAGCTGTTGAGTTGGAGCAGCAATATGACCAAAATAAATTCTCATAATCTGACCTTACCTTCCTCTCTGCATTATCTTTCCTAGCTGAGTGATGCCTTCCCATTAAATGAGGGCAGGAGAAGGAAGAGGGCAGAAGCAGCCAGGGCTGCAAAGTGCACCTGACTCAGACCTTCCAGGCTAAGAAGTTGCTTCTCCTTCTGGATAGAAAAGGGTATTCTCATTTTACAAATGACAATTGTAAAAAGTTTTCCTTAAGTCACAGAGCAAACTCTGGCTGCAGCTGAAATAAGCAGTAGCTTCCACTTGGCTTTAACTGAACACTTGAACCATTATTTTGAAATAATACTATTAAAGGGAAAACCTAGATGCCCTGGCCTTGACAGGAGATCTATTATGTTACATTATCTGGTAAGTTCATGACAAGAGCTGTAATCATTTAAAGGCTAAGTGGATGAGAAAGAAAAAATGGAAAAAGGATATATTCTTATTAGGAGCTAGCTAAGGACTGTCCTGCCTAAAAACAGGTTTTGCATAACTGAAATTTTGTCATGAGAAATTTCAGGTTTGACAACAAATTCCAGTTTTCCATTGAGAAAATGCAAATGACAGTGCTAGTGCTGCCTGCCTGGCAGGCATTTGTCAACTTTGTTTTCTGTCTTCAGGGATGCAGTGGAATCAACAAGACCCACTTTGACAGGCAAAAAGTCAGCAAGCCAAGTAGCAGAATAATAAATTCTGCTTTAAATTTTCTAAAGAGTGTACGTGTGTGTGATTCCTACCTAGAATTTCACTTCTATAGAAAGCATTTGTATTTAATTCCTCCCTTCCAAGTACTTGGGGGCCACAACAGCACTGAGCTTTGTGTACGGTGCAACAAGTGAAGAACTGAGGCACAGAAGAGACTGCAAGCCAGAACTTCCCAGGTGACGTTGTCTGCTGTGCCTGACCCACACTTTCAGAAGGGTTTTGGAGCTTTTATCTGAACACCAAAATAGCCATCCACATCTTAAAATGCAAAATCAGAAAATAATAAAACAATTTATATTGGAATGTTTGCTTCTAGGATGCCAACTACCAAATTGCATGAGGTTGCTCAGGATCTTACCTACCTGAGCACTGAAAATCTTCCAGATTGCACAAATCCTCTGGGCCACTCTTGTGTTGCTTTTGTCACACCTATGGTAAATATTTTTCCTTATATCAAATTGAAATTTCCGTTGTTGCAAATGATGACCTTTGCCTCTTGTGCTTTTACCATGCATGCTCTTTAGTATGATAGAACCATAAATCATTTAGATTGGTAAAAAACCATGTAAGATCAGCAAATCAAACTGTTAACCCAACACTGCCACCACTAAAACGTCTCCCTAAGTGCCACATCTACATTTCTTTTAAATACCTCCAGGGGTGATGACTCCAATACTTCCCTGGGAAGACTTGACAATCCTTTTGCTGAAGAAATTTTTGCTAATATCCAATCTAAATTACTGATAAAGATATTAAACCAGACTGACCCAATACTGAGCCCTGGACAATACCAGTAGTGACTGGCTGTCAACTGGATCCAGCTCCACTCACCTCCACTCTTTGGGCTTGGCTATCCAGCCAGTTTGGTCGCCAGTGGATAGTAGTGCAGTAGTAGTACTAGTAGTGGAGGTGAGTTAGATCCTCTCAGCCGTGCCTCTCCTGGCTGAAAAGTCCAGCTCCTTCAGCCTCTTCTTGCAGAAATTAAATGAGAATCCCCCCTCTTTTGGCTCAGAAAGCTATTTTAGTGCAGGACACTGCCTAACCAAACATGGTTTACAATGACTGCTCCTGTCTGGTGAGCCTTAACCTGATTTAAAGGTGTGTTATATAACAGGGAGTGGAAAAGTAGCATCACTTATCAAGTCTATCATTCCCTGTCAGGTTAGCAGAGACTAATCACTGTGGCTTTTATGTTCTCTGCTCCTGAGATTAAAGTGAGCTCTTTGCACTATGGTGTAACTCTGTGAACTCTTAATCTCTCCATGGTGTGTATTTTTGGCCAAATCTGTACAAAACCATCAGGGTGGTTTACTGGGGGTTGAGCACATGAGCCTTTTCTCAGAAGCCAACCATTGGTTCACCAGTGACTCCAGCAACAACATACAGGGAAGTGGAGCTAAAAGATGAAAAGCACGGGATTTTCGGGACTGTTGCAGGTGGACGTGAAGCTGGTTAGAGCAAAGAAATGTTTCAATATGGGGAAAGGTTAGTGGAGAGTGTGAGAGTGATGACTAGCACCAGGGCAGTGAAGGGGAATGTCCTAAAAAAAAGAGTGGTCAGGGCAATATATGCAAGATACCACGCTCTCATATTTGCTCTTTCCCCTCTCCCTCTGGCTCTCTGCTTCCAAAGACAAATCTAACCTAGAGTTTGCACAGGAGCACTGCCACTATAGACCCCTGAAAGGACAAGCCAAACCAGCACATCCCTGGAGTATTCTGAGTACTCTCACATGGCTTTTTTCTAGGCTGAATGAGAGACTAATCCATTATTAATCTTACTGCCACTCCAAGATTGTTCCCTGCAGTATATTTTACAGTGCTTTTTCCAGGATGGTTTTAAAACATCCAAGTGATGAGAGTTCCACCCTTTTACTTGGGGGAGCTGTTTTACAGGCTAACAGACATCACCATTAGCACTATTTCTTGTCACATGCATCAGCAGCTCTCCCATAAAGAATTGCTAACACTACAGTTGTTCTACAGGCCTAGGGAAGGTGAAGAAATAGAAACAGGGAGTCAGTATTCAGGTAAATAAAGAAACAAAAAGATAATTGAAGTATCTAGCTCCTCTGGGAAAATATGTTGTTTAGCTGGGTTATGGACACTTGATTAAGTGACAGAGAGGTAACCAGTTACCTCTGCACTCATCCCTGAATAAATGTGAGGTAATCTGAGAGAGCTCAGGCACAGAGGGAAACTGGGATCCTCAGGCTGCTGAGCTGAGCTGTGCCAGGATCTAGCAGAGTTGGCTACAGTGCCTCCATTCCCCTGTAAGGCCACCCCTAAGTAAATTACCTCACATCTATCATGGGGTAAAAGTATAACTAGGAGAGTTACTGCAGAGCAGCTTGGAGAGTTTGCTGTTACTGCTGTTGCATCTAAAGAAATGGACATACAACCCAGCGAGTAATATCTTATTTAATGTATCCTAGATTCTTCTATTGAAAAGCTATTTTCTGCTTTTCAAGTTCTTCTCCTGCAGAGATCAGCACCTGACACAATGGGTGAAACCTTGCAATCCTCTATGTAGTCAGATCTGAAGTGATCTTTATAGATGAAAAAAGCCCATCCGTCTTGGCCCTTCCTGGCAAATCAACATCTTTGGTAGGCAGCAGTTTACTGTACATGGCTACTAATCCAGCACTGATAATGGCTGTGAGCCAGCAGATACTTTTCAAACATCCTTGCTGCAATATTTCAGTCAAGGTCTTCCTTTGGCAAGCAATTCAATAGTTTTACTGTAATATGCTGGGCAATGCCACCTCCATTTCCTTTGTTCTTTATTAAATGTTCATGGATCTCAGCTCTTTAATAAAGGAAATCCACTGAATACGTCTCACAGATGGCCTTGCCCTTGGAATGCAGCCCCCTGCTGAACCCGTGAGCAGGCTGGCAGTGCTTGCAGCACCAGTGGTAATCTCACCGAACAACTCATGCCATGCCAGCTTCAAAGGCAAGAGGATGGCTCTCTCACAAAAACTAGCAGCTAGCCATTTAGGGTCTCTGGCTTTAGGAAGAGGCCATCTGACTTCAGGAGAGTGCTCCCTTGTTTGATGCGTGTGGAATGGCTGCTCAACTCTTCTCTTATACTGGGACCAGTATAGTCTAAGCAGTCCTGGAGAAATGTTTCTCCAGAGATCTCCCACATCTTCCCTTATTAGAAAGGAAGAAGTTTTTCTTAACATTCAAACTTCTCAAGTTTTCTTTCTCTGAAGTTCATCCTATTATGCAATGCTCCGTTGTACTTAGCCTGTACAAAGGCTCTTCCTCTTGGGATTTTCCTTGAATTTATTTGGAGGTGATTATCATATCTCCTCTTAGTTGTTGCTTTGCCAAAATGTACATAGTTTGCTCTTTTAATCTTTCCATATCAATCAAGCCTTTCCACTACCTAATAATAATACTTGTGCTTCTTTTCTGAAGTCCCTCCAGCTTTTCAGTATCTTTCCAGTGATGCCGTGCTCAGAACAGCACAGGAGATGCCAGCTGCATTGGCAGCCATGTAGAGAAGGTTCTTTGTTCATCTGCTCTGCTGCAGAATGTCTTAAAAGAGATTGCCCCCCATTCCCCCATGGCTTGAAGGCTGCTCAGCAGAAAGGGGGTGCTGGCTGACAGTGGTTGAGCATGAGCCGGGTGTGCCCAGGTGGCCAAGAAGGCCAATGGCACCTGGCCTGGATTGGCAGTAGTGTGGCCAGCAGGACCAGGGCAGGGATTATTCCCCTGTACTCGGCACTGGTGAGGCTGCACCTTGAATCACACTGGGGCCCCTCACAACAAGGAGGTGCTGGAGAGTGTCCAGAGAAGGGCAATGAAACTGTGGAAGGATCTGGAGCATCTGGATATGGCACTTGAGGGTATGTTTATGGTGGTGCTGGGTTTGTGGTCAAACTAGATGATCTTGAAGGTCTCTTCCAACCTTAATGATTCCGTGATTCTACCACCTTTCATTGCAACACTTCCAAGAACCAAGGGAGAGGAGGTTTCAGTGCTGGAGAGTTGTCAAACTGATGGAAAGTTCCTCTGGATATGTTATACCATGATTGCCCCTGAAAACCAGTACTATACCCCTCAAGGAGCATATGCTGCCTATTTCTGGGAAGGTACTGATGACATAATGCTGCATATGGATTAGCTGTTTCTTCTCTGCTTTGGTCAACCTTTTGGTGGCAACACCACTGGAATCCTGAACAGCCAATGATGCCAAGTCTCTGTGCAGGAAATGAAAACTATTTTGACTTTTTTAAAGCAGTACACCACGTTGAGAAATATTTTCTGATTTACGTTTACTACTTAATCTAGTAAGAAATGAATCTGAGAATCATACTTAAGTGAAAGCATTCAATTACCAAGGCATAGTCCTGAAATGCCAAGCATGTGCTAAGTTGAGCATCAAAATGTGTTTGATATTATACTTAGAACAATCAAAAGGAAAATACAAAAATGCCTTGTTATACTTCTACCACTGTTTTGCAAGAAGTTTTCTTTTAGGGCTGTTGAGCAGCAGATGCATTTGGCCTCTGGAAACATTGCAATCTGTCAAGTAATTGGTCTGTCCAAGAAGTTAATTCTTGGTGACTAATTGCAGATCATATCAGGAAAAGAGAATCAAAAATAGGTGGAAGGCAAAGGTGACAAAACAAGAGAAAAATAAAGGAAAATATAAAAAGAGCCTTCAGGTTTGCTAAGGTTTGAACACATATAAAGAGGAGAGAGAAGAAAAAACACCAGAACAAGACAGTTGCCACAACATTGGTAATAAAATACTTTGCCTAATGACTGATCACTCAGTACTATAGTTAGTCAGTAAACCAATTCTCCTGGGTCAATTTGGGGGTTTTTTCAGGTTTTTTTTTTTTTAGACCTTTAACGTACAATTACAGTTCATCACCTAAGATCTGTAATTAAGACTGGATGCATTTCCAGGGCACATGTTCTCGCACATTTTAGAATATCTGGCTTCTTAAAAGAATCAGTTTTTTGTCAATTTTTTTTCCCTAAATATTCCAAGCAAGACCTAGCACTTGCATTACTTCCTTAAAAAAAACCCCAAACCATTAATTCTCTAATTCCCTGTCCTTGCACCTCACTTTTTTTCTGAGTGTTTTTGATTTTGCTTTTTATTCATCCCTACAAGGATTTAAAACTCCCCCTCAGTTCAGCATTGAATGTGAATTTCATTAATGTGCTGTTTGTTTTTCTTCCAGACCAATTAATGAGGGTGATAAATGAGGTAGGACATAACACCAATCCCTGTGGCACCCCAGTAGCTGCCTCCCCCAAATTCAAACACTGCCATTTATCATTACAATTTGCTAATGTTCTTTCTGCCAATTTGTAGACCCCATGGCAGTACTCCTACTGAAGCCAATCTCAATTAATTATTCAGGTACATTCATGGGAGATGCAATATCAAATACTTTATGGAAAACCAAAATGCAGTGTAGCAACTGAATTTCCAGTAGGCACTACTACTTTAATTATTTTAAACCCTTTTATATCTGTTTGTGAAGATTTATTCTTTTATTATTTGTACTTTAGTGGTGCCTAGAGGATCCAACTGGGCTGAGGACCCATTGTCATGTTACTGAAATTACATTACTAAAATTTTATCTCCAGCTGTTTAGTGATTCTCTTTCCTCCTCCTGTCTCTCATATTTGCTTCATTTTCACCCCAAGGATAGAATTTAAATTAATGGAACTGTAATTGCCACGATCACAGACAATTTCTTTTTTCAGGATATCAGGTACATTTTCTATATTTTGCATATTTGCTGCTTCCACTTTTTCTTGTCCAAAAGACACTTTATTATGAGCTCATGTTTGCATGAAAACAGGCTTCTCTCTCTCTGCCTCGGCTGTGCCTCTGCTCCTGCTGTGCATTCCCCACTGGAGTCCGTATCATTCATAATCCTGTACCTGGGAAGTCTCAGTGAGTTGCATGGAGATGACTGATGTCACACTTGGAGGATTAAGTAGGGAATAAACAGCAGGAGCACATCATCTCTCAAGAAACTGAGACCCCATCTTGTCTGTGCTAGAAAATGGCAAAGACAGGTTTTTAAAAGATGTCATGGTGCTTCTTGATACAAAAAAAGGGAAAGCCTCTACACGCAGAACTGAAAGCAGACTGATTCAAACGGGGCAGAGGAATGGCTATTTGAATAAGTCCCATCATATCCTGAGCACAAGGACACATGAGCTGCAAGAAAAAACCTCATATGCCAGCTTAGGTCCCTGAAAGACTCACAGGGGGCCACTTTACCAGCAGATTTACAATTTTCTTACTTTTAATTTTCTTTCCTTTTAAATAAAGGTGATTAGTCTCTTCACACTCTTCCTTGTGTTCCCTTTCCTGAGACAACCTGGTTGCAGTGTCTGACAGAGACCTCATGTTCCCTCTCACCCAAGAGAGTGCACCCTGAGCTGGAAAATACCTCAAGGAAACACTACAGAATCTTCTCCTTAGATCTGAGCTTGGAGGAAGTATTTTCCCCTACCTCTTGGAGCTAGTGGATCTACCTGACTAAAGTGATTTTTCCTTCCCACTCACACAACATCTTCCCAGCATTGCTGAGAGTGTCCCATCTCTCTGTTCTTTTGTAAGGAAGCCATTTTATGATCTCAAAAATCACAAGTCAGCTGTGCTCTGAATTTTTGTGAGATCCTTTATCTGTCACAGAGCAAGGACTAGTGTTTTAATTCTCACCATGTTCCTACAGACGCTGTGGAGCCCCTTCCTTAAACTTCTGGTGCTGTGATGTCATGCTCCTTACAGTGCTTGAGGAAAATTGGCTAGTCAGCAGCAACTTGCCCAAAATAGGGCCGTCTGAGTGTCAGCTACAGCTGACAAAAGCTCTTAAGGTTCTCCCACCGAGAGCATGCAGTTAGAGTAAACCCATTTCTTTCGATGCTGTAAGCAGGCTGTTTACCCAGAGGGGTTCAAAGCTAGTTTCTGCCTGCTTCTCTCTAACCCTGGCATTATTCAAGAGTCAATAATCCAATTCAAAACAATGCAGTGACAGTGAGGTGGATCTTTTTTTAATGGTGTTTACTTGTTCTTAATAATGTGCTGTATCTTCCTGTTACAGAGAGAAGCAGATGATAAAGAAGGGAGAAAGTACACAATAATGCAGACAGTAAAATCAAAGAAGAGACACTCCTGTTGAGATGAAAGAGAGGCTCCTGCTAGTTTCTGAAAACTCACAAATGTAGAATTTTTACTGCTACATTGGAGGTCTTTCTGCCAACAAGGGCCTAACTGAAAAACCAATGAAAAATTTCCCAATTCAGAGCAGTTCAGAACCCTTTTCAGTACAACCATTTTACCCCCTAAAGCAAGTTCTTGGACAAACCAGGATAATCGTCTGCTTCCTGTCTCTTTTTTTCTCATTCTTGCCAGATTTTGCATTCCCAAATGTGACATTTCTCCCCACCCTCAGTTCAGAGAAAATAGCTGAAAAGAGAATGCTCTTATGCTCAATGCCTCAGGAGAGGAGGCAAAGAAGGAAAGGAAAGGGGTGGAAAATTGGTCTCTACCTGGGTTTACAAAGTCTTGGAGTTGTTCCAGTTTGAGTAGCCCAGCAGGGCACATGAAGCCAGATGCAGTGCAAGGGCCTAGGGTGTCTTTGCAGCCCCACCATAAACCTTCCTCAAAGGGTGTGAGGAGAGACAGAATAGCCCCAGTTTAATATCTCTTCCTTCCTGTTTTGGTCAGCTCTGGAAAAACCGCTGGGAAAGGATTTCGTGCAAGACAGGATGTGCTTCTAGCTTTCCATTTCTCTAAACACAGTGCATTGATATTGTGTTCATATGGTGTAAGAACAATTTTCTCAGTCCATGAGGGATCCTGCCATCTCACAGGTTTGTGGTCAGCTATGAGACCGTGAGGACTGTCACTGTTGCTTTGCCATTTCCCTTCTCTATTTGTTATTTGTCTGTGGTGGCTACTACAGTCTGTGTGCCTGTGGGTCTGAAAACCTTCTTCCTGAAGGGGAAGTAGGTTTGTTTTTGAGGACTTTGGTGAGGAGGGTGACATTACAAGAAACTGTTGCATATGAGAGACTGGAGTGGACAGCTGTGTTGTGGGTACTGCTTATTAAACATGTCCCTGTTTGGGCTTGTGGTTCCAGCAAAAGTTGTTTCCTGGTTTGCCTGTAGGCTGAGAAGCATCAGATCTCACAATGGTTTTTGCTAGAGTTCTGGGAAATATCGGGAAGGAGCTGTTGGCCGCCATCCCCAGTGATATATGGGGAGATAAAAGAGCAGGAACTCCTTGGCAGCTTTCCCTATAATAGTCCTGGTAATCTACTCTGGGCCAGGCAGATGTGAACAGGTAATGCTGTTTGGAAAATTATAAACGTAAGAGGTATCAAAGCCATGAAGACTAGAGAGATGTCTGGAAGCGAGGGAGTGTGCCCAGGGCAGTTCCAGCTGCTGATGGTGCACAGGAGGGTGCTGAGGAGCACAGGGTTCAGAGAGCACATCGTGACATTACAAGAACTCTTCGTCCTCAGGTGAAGCAAAGCACAAAACCTAGAAATTGCCAAGTTACAAACAAATGCACAATGGCACACATAGAAGAAAGTGAAAAGTAATTTTTGGCATACAGCTACCTTAATACTAGCAGTTAAAGGAGATAGGAATATTTAGAATTCAATGAATATAAATACATAAAGGATATATTGGAGATGTGGTGGAAGGAGAAGCAGATGGACAATGTAATACTAATCTGAAAAATTATACTGGAAAGACAAAAGGATCTCGATAGATGAATGGATCATAGTAGAGTCTGAAAGAAACTTCAAATCAAACCAACTTAACAATCAAGCAAACCTTGTCAGCAACTAATAGAAACCCTATGAATCAAAATCCAGTCCCATGTAGGCAAAATACAGCACTAAGGCTGTGTTACAGACTGCCTGATGAAGATGGTGATAGAGATTGACACACTGAGGGAGATCCAGGAAGGCAGGAATGAACAATAAAAGTTTATAATTGTCCTCATTTACCGGGTAAACTTCACTGTGAGGAGTGATGTGTGGGCTGAACTTTCAGCCAATGACTATTTCTTTTTCTATGGAAATACAATACAAGGAAAAGAAACGAGAAGTCATCACCAGTGTGCAGGACTTGGTGACTGTCACAGAGCTGCTGGGAAGGTGGCAATACTGTATTTATGTCCAACATCCTCATTCCTCCTGCAAGAGCCAAGAGGTCTGCTATTGTACTGATGAATTTTAAAAAAATCCTAACTACACAAAAATAAGGGGTCTTGTTATAAAGAAGCTAAACTAAGTGGTTACAGTATATAAAAATCTTTTTTTTGGACAGCACTGAAATTGTTTAAAGATGCCATGGTGGCTGGTTACAACAAACACTTACTACCCATCCATAAATGTTTGAGAAAGACCAAAAGATAACAGGCCAAGATTAGCAGAAGCAGAAGGGAGCTTTACTAGGAATAAGAAGGAATTATTGAAAAACCACAAAGCTGTGTCCTACTAAAACCAAAAACCAACCAAACAAGAAACCCACAGCCAAACCAAAAGAAACCCTAAATGAACAATTGTCTGAGAATGCTGAAGTTCAGTAAGAGGGACCAAAAAGTGAATGGCAAAAAAGCAGAGATGCTAATTATTATGTAAGGCCAAGGAAAGATCAAGGAGCACAAGGCTTCAAAGACAACAAAATTATGGCAGAAAACCCAAATATTTCTGACTGCACTAAAAATGAAATGCTTGGGGAAGCATATACTCTCGTTCTTCAACCTAGGGAAGAGACACTGGTGAGAAAGGAAAATGTAGATTTGTCAAACACAGGAAGCATGGAGTAGTTCTGGTCATTTATTGACGATATATGTTAATGTACTATAGAAAGCAAACAAGTGCTACACGTTATGAGGCAATCTTTCCAACCTTGGTGTGTATCAGGTGTTCACTGAAATTGTGGAAAAGGTCAGTAATACAACTGTAACAACAGGTTTAACATTTACTATTGCAGACGTGCTTGAGATGACAACACTGTATATGCCTAGCTGCCATGATTTTATATCATAAAAGCAGACAACTTAAATGATTTAGTAAGTTCCCAAACATGTCTATATATGCAGCAAATTGAACTGCTTACCTGTTTTACCTTGTGAGGTGAAATAACACTGAAGTAACGGTGTAGAAGGAGCTGATAGGTTGCACAGGTTTAGTTCATAGGCTAAATCCCTGGAAGTCCAGTCAAGCTGAGCTGTAAGCATTCCAGGTTGCCAATGAAAGGTTGAGGCCCACTTTACACCAGTTAGTTTAATATCATTTTGCATTACAGAACTTCCTGCAGTATAAATTGAGGCAAGATAGCAGATGTCTGTACGGTTCATTGACTAATTTTGCAAGTGCACAGCTTGAAATTGACTCTTCTAATACTAAATATTCAGTTGCTGAGTTTCATAAACAAATCCATTGGCTGTATTCATATTTAGAGGACTGAGAGTCCAATTAAAGTTTCCACAGAGAAATGTGCCCCTGCATGTGCTATGTACCGAAGTGCAGACACACACACACAGAAGAAGTCTGGGAGGTTTTCTGATCCCTGGAATGAATTTGTTCTATGCCTCTTGTGCTCAAATAACAGATAGGTTATACAGGGCAGACACACCAATGAGAAGTGTAGTTCCAGCTGAACTAAACCTTTTAAAGTACTTGGAAATATGAGTGATATCTTCAAAAGCATTTGCAATGGCTTAAGGCGAGGGAGCTGGAGTGGTGAGCTTACAAAAACAAGAGATGAGGAGGTCAAGGTCTGCATGTCCTAAAGCAGTGACTCTCAAAAGGTAACTCATATTGGAATCCATGTTTTAAACCCATCTTATCACAGATAGAGAAATGCATGTCAGGGAAAGCCATTCTCCTGCCCCTGGTTACAACTGCAGCAACTGAAGTCAGTGAGATTCCCTTGGTATCCTGCAGCAGGAGACACGGACTCCAGGGTCTGTGGTGTGTGGACATTCTGCCAGTGCTGGAAGGACTTGACTATAAGCTTGTCAACCTTCCCCAAAACATGAGTCATGGCTGTTTCACATTCTCCCAGCTGTAATTGCTTGTTAAGCCCTCTGGAAATATCTCTAAATCCAGCACAGGCATTGCTATTAACACATCTTTTGCCTCTTGCATCCATGTACTTTGTTTTTCTGTATGAAATATCCAGATGAGCCTGATACAGAAATTGTTCCTTATCCAAGTCCTTCTCAATTAATCAGGACCAGCTAGGCTGAATGTTTCTTCAACCCCAACTGCTGCAGAGACAATCCTTGTATGTGTGGGGATATATAGAGGCTTATAAAAAGTCCTTACACAGAGTGTGTTAAATAAAATATGATCTTCAGTTCAGGCAGCTAACCTATTGACTGTTAAGGTTCCATCTAACTCCAGACATGGGCGCACACTGGAACCCCAGCTCCTCAGTTAACAGTATTTACATTCAGTATCACGTTCTTATAGGCTGGAATGTGGCAACTTGGCTCTGTAGGTAAGAGAATTCAAGCCAAGCTCAAGAGTGCTCCAGCGCTCCAGCCTTGTATCTTCACACACAGTGCTGACCTGGGTGCCTTGAGACATTCAGCTTCACACAGCTCTCAAGCCTTATAAAAGACACCGTGTACTTTCCTTCAGATGGATGCTCAAAGGTCAAAGACTTACACTGGTGGTTACAAGTGGGCAACCAAAGCAAATAAAGCCTGTCTTGGAGGATCCTGAAAAACCATCTCAGAAAAAGAACAACCTGTGAATTTCATTTCACATGGCAGTGCCCAGTGGTCCTAGCAGAGGCTGTGTACTTGGCCCCTTGGGTTTATCTGTACAAACGGCTTTACAGGTAATTGAGAAAAGTAGGATTTTGAACTTCATCTTCAGATGATACAACTTTTAATGAGATGATTATGGAGAGAAAAATTGAATAAAACCCCTAAGGTCACACGTCCAGAGGTATCTGAGCCAGAATCACAAAGGCTACACGTAAGAACTGTGTGTTTAAAATACTATAATTATAACTGCAAATTGTACTTCAGGCCAAGGCTTTACAGCAAAGCTGTAAAAAGTAAAATCAATTTTAATCTTTAAGGGCACTTTGCTGCATTTTTCTTCTTCAAGGCTAAACCCAACTAGGTCAGTCCACGTAAGAGTTGAAAAAAATATGAGCTCTTTCTCCCTGAGCAATAAATATTATCTTCAATATCAAAAGCTGGATTGCTACCAAGCACACTGCGTGGCTCCTTGGGGAAGCTCAGTCCTGGGTCTGAGAATCTATCAGAGCTGAACAAAGGCATTCAGGGCTGGGGGAAGTACACTAGATCAATAGAGAAGGAAATCTCTCACCCATGACCTTTGGTGATCATCAGGCAGCAGGAAGAGTTACTGCTTTCTTGGTCTTAATGTGGGTTCATTGACTCTCACTGTGGAAGTACCCTTGGGTGAAAGGGTCGCTTATTTGACACTTCTGTCTTGGAGTTCTCCCTCTTCATATCCCAACTGAGGAAAGCTCTCTTGATTTGAATTGATGCTAACCCTGCAACTGCACACTGCAAACCCTCTAGCCTGTGGTACCAAACCCTCTTTCAGGATCACTTCTACAGAGCTCAGTGCTTTCTCTCTGGAGTTTGTCTCCCCAGTTTTACACTGGAGATGAGGAAACAGGAAGGCGGGCATGATGACACTTCTGTCCTCCTGTACTACTTCATGTGTGGTAGCTTCCATCTCACCTGAAGATGGGCATGTTGTTACGGTTTCAGGAAAAGGATGGACATCATTATTCCCTTCTGCTACTGGTCTTCTTTTACTCCACTAAAAAATAACAATTAGTTCCTGAGTTAGAAAGATCATATTTAATCACAGTAAGTATTTTATAAGCAAAAAGTCTTCCCAGAATGCTCAGACATGATTATTTGGGCCTCCAGTGACCATTTAAGAATGCACTTGCTGGTAATGCACTATTATTTAGAGTTGGCTGAATAATATTAAGTGGATAATTTATATAACAAATGTTACAATTTTTTAAAAACAAATTACTCATCTAGTTTAAAAATATTATTCACAAAGATAGGGGCAGAGTGAGTTATTAAATATATTCATCAAGAAAGTTGTTCAAGTTTTGCAATATATTTGAATAAATTATTCAGCTTATTCATTATTCAGTGAGTTCTAATTATTATTTTAAACACTTATATAGCAATATTAGTGCACTGACATAAGTAGTCAGTGACAAAAATGACAGGTCTTCTGATGGGTCTATGATGTAATGAAGGTGGACTAAGGCATGGCAAAAATGGGCTTCACCCATACTGAAAGGGGGGATTACTGTTTAATGGTCTTTACATCAGAGATTACAGATTTGTGCCTATGCTCCTAGTTCCGGGAATGAAAGAGCTGCAGAGAGCCTTTTTCCCTGTATGACCAGGATAAACACGATGCTGGCAGCATGGCAAAGTACCAGGTCCTGCAGCTGGGTCACAATGACCCCATGCAGTGACATGCAGTGACACAGGCTGAGCACCACAGAAGCCTGGCTGGAAAGATGCCTGGAGGAAAAGGACCTAAGGGTGCTGGTTGACAGCAGCTGAACATGAGCAGGCCTGTGCCCAGGTGGCCAAGAAGGCCAGTGACATCCTGGCCTGCATCAAAAATAATGTGACCAGCTGGACCAGGACGGGGATTGTCCCTCTGTAGTCAGCACTGGTGCGTTAAATCCCGTGTTCAGTTCTAGGGCCCTTCACAATGAGATGGCCACTGAGGTGCTCGAGGGTATCCAGAGAAGGGCAATGGAGCTGGTCAAAGATCTGGAGCACAAGTCCCATGAGGAGCAGCTGAAGGAGCTGGGGTGGTTTGGCCTGGAGGAAAGGAGGCTCAGGGGGAACCTTATCACTCCCTACAACTTCCTGAAAGGAGGCTGTAGCCAGGTAGGGGTTGGTCTCTTCTCCCAGGTAATGAGTGATAGGACAGGAGGAAATGGCCTGAAGTTGTACCAGGGGAGGTTTAGATTGGATACTAGGAAATTTCTTCACCAGAAGGGTTGTCAAGGATTTAAACAGGCCACCTAGGAAGTGGTTGAATCACCATCCCTGGAGGTATTTAAAAGTTGTGTAGAGGTGGTACTCAGGGATGTGGTTTAGTGGCAGACTTGGTGGTGTTATTGTTGGACTCAATAATCTTAAAAGTCTTTGTCCTGTAATTCTATGAGTCTACTGAAATTATAACTGGCATAGTAATGTCAACCTAAATTTGACAGCAGCCTAAACCAGAAGCTTGGAGGACTCTGAGCATAGCTTTGGAGTTTAATTCCAAGCCTTTGGCTTCAGGAGCAGATGACGAGAACTTTATTAATCCTAACTTCCTGGGAGCATTAGTACCAGTTAGTCCCCTTTGGCTTCAGGGGATGTGCTGCAGGAAGTAAGAGGATTCAGCCACAAACTGTATAGTCAGGAGCATTACAGAGCTGTGAGCTGACCCCCACGTGCCTGCCCCTTGCACTGCTGTCTCACTGTCTCACTCCACAAAAAGCTGTGGGAAAAGAAGAGTGGCAGGTAATATAGTCCACATGCTTTTCAAAAAAATTTCAAGGTTTCTTCTTCTTTTTTTTTTTTTTTTTTGATAAAAAGCTTTTCTTTCAAACAACTGATGAGATATGCTTTGCTTTGGACTTCTTAAATTCTATTTCGTTACTTTAATGGGGAGGCAAACCAGTTTGATAGAGAAGAAGGAACCAGAAATTGCCATACTGTACCCCCTAAATGAGGCTCTACAGGGAGGCTAAAATTCTTCCCAAGGCTCATTTTTGAAACCAACACCAGATTAGACCCTTCCTGGTTCTCCTGAGCTTTCTGAAAAGAGGGTCAGTTCTTCTGAAAGAACAACGTAGTTCAAAACCTAACGGATTTGAGTGGAATAGACAAAAACTAATGTTGCAAATATACGTTCTTATTTTTCAAGGAGGTGGTTCTCTTCCTTGTTGTTTTCTGATATCGTCTATCAGCATTCCTTTTCTCTAATTGTCTGTCCCAGACTAGCACACGTACATGTACGTGGATATATTGTCCTCTTTTCAGTGTTCCCCATCTTTCAATTTTGCTACTAACTGAAAATTAGAACTTGTGAAATAGCATCTGATGTTTCTAAAGTAAGAAATTATGGCACAAAGCAGGCTTAAAAAACTACTTTTCAGTGATGTCTTGCATATCTGAAAAGCCCAAATTGTCATTTTTGGAAAAGGCCTTGTGAAACAGTTTGCACTAAGTGGAGCTGTCTCCATGGTCCAGCACATTTCTCCTGTGTCCCAGCTGGGGAAGGTCTTATTATAACCCTGAACACAGAAGGCAATTTACTTCAGACGAGACCGGAAACTTAGAAATGCATCAGGGAAAAGAGTTACATCCACAAAATGCAAATTCTGTACCATCAGGAGGGGGAGTCACCCCTCCCTATGTATATATATTTAATTATTTTCTGGTCTGGAAGCTTCATGCTAGACATGAACTCAATCTTTGAGCACTGAACTGTAACTCTTCTGGGCTGCCTTCTTGTTGATAAAACTTGAAAAAGCAATTTACTCTCTTGGGCCTGTTTAAGAATTTATAGTGTAGAAAGGGGAGGGGTAGAAAGACAAGCCACATCCTTTTATCTCTCTCCATTTCCTGCCTGTTTTTTAAGAATGAGACGGAAGGGGAGGGGCAGGGAAGACACACCCACACACCCACACCCACAGACCTGTGCGTGCACAGCCCAAGGGAGTGACAGTGTTTCCCTTTCCCTTGCATTGTCTTCCTGCCCCTTATTTTAGAGGAACACTTCCAGCCATCACTTTGCTCTCCAAGAGGAGAGGCAGGGCAAACATCAGAGCCTTTCCTGAACTGTTTGCAAAGCTGTGAACTCCAAGCTCACAGAGAACAGACACCCCTGCCCTGCTTCCCTCCTGTCGGGCTCCATACTGAAGAGTGCTAGGAACTGTTTTGTGAATTGAAAGCATTGCCAATATGTTTTGTGAAAAGGGGCTCTGTCTGGAGTCAGTGTGAATGCCTGGTCCTTTGGGATGGTAAATGGCAGTTAAGCAATGGCAGATGAGTTACGGCAACTAAAAATAAAGGATGATCTAGAGGAAGACACGGAGTGAGGAGAAACTGTATGTTTGATGAGTTCTCCAGCTTCCCTTTTTCACCTTCTTGAGCATGATAGGCTCTGCTTGATTCACAGAGCCAGTGCTCCAACTCGTATGAGATTCTTCTGCTGCAGCATCTTCCTGGACCCTGGCACCCAGTTGCTGCTTTGGTGTGCTGAGCTCTACTCACAGCCTTCCTTCCTGCTTCATGTTGCTCTTTGTAAAACCAAGCTTGGAAAGAGTCTGTGACCTTTGTATCCCCTCCAGCCTCAAACTAATTACCAGAGAGATTCTGAAAGCTCTCCTCCCACTGAGATTTCATTGTATCTGATATGCTGTCCAGTCACTTTTCTTTCCTTCTACTGGTGTTATCTATGCCTCATCTAGGATATGGGCTCACTCTGGTATGGGATCTGTGTGACTTAAAATTGCTTCTTTGTGCATCATGTCAGCAATTCACAAGTCATTGTATGTTTATTTTGGCCTGATGAACCTCAGATACACTTGGGTTTCAAAAGACTCATTTTAAAGACTGACTGAAAACATCGCTATAAAACTCAACAACATTCAAAACTAGATGAGCCAAAGTAAAACTGTCCAACAGGAAGGATATGAGATTACTGCTGAGTGTTCACATTAAAATCATGCGTAGTAAGAACTGCAGTGCTTAGGCTGAAACAATGTTTTCCCGCAGCAGCAAGGGAGAGTGGAGGGATATGCCAGCTCATGATTGACTTCTGTGGAGATGTAAAAGGCACAGAGATGACAGCTGCTCATATCTAAACACAAATTAGCTGCAGCAGCGCTGAAAATAGTGGCATGGAGGAAAATGCTCCTAACCTTCCTTGTCAGCTCCACCTTTCCCTCCACTCCTTACCTCTCATTGGAAGGCATTTCCATGCTTATACTCAGATGCTGTGCAGGATGCAAAGAATGTGCAGCATTCCACGCCCCATTCCATTTCCCAAACATGCATGTTTGTGCACATCATGTCTAAATGTTACTTTTCCCTATGTTATCTTGGGCCACAGCATTTGTGAATTTTGCTGTGGTTCGGCTTATTTGTCCAACCAGACTTAGCTAACTCAAGGCATACTCTTGAATCAGAAGAAAGGTAGATCCAGAGTCCACACTGAGTGGCAGAGGTACCATTACTAGGAAGACCATAACCTCATGCTGCCCAGAATTTTGGGTGCTTTCTGGAAAGCCTCATTTTTCTAGAAATACTTCATTACAAGTTCCAGCATTTTTTTATAACCACTAGGAGACAATATATATTTCAGACACTCCATTGCTTTGTGCTTACACTAAGACATCTGAAGGTCCTCTTGCATTTCTAGGATGTCTAGTTCTACTGTATAGATACATTATTTTAAACCTTATAGCTCATATGGATAACTGGTTCAGCTGAAAAGTGAAGTGATGAACTTCAGGGTTTTTTTCTAGAGCTGTGCTTGTTATTCATTAACAGTAGATAAACCGCACCAACATATTTGAGTCTAAATTGTTCATCACCTTTACTCAGGTTAGTGAGGTGGTGAGGCACTGAAAGAAGGTTCCCAGAGAAATTGTAGATTCCTCATCCTTGGAAGTGTTCAAGGCCAGGTTGGATGGGGGTCTGAACAACCTGGCCCAGTGGAGGGTGACCCTGCTCTTGGCAGCAGGAGTTGTAACAAGACAGTCTTTAATTCCCTTCCAAGCCAAACCATTCTGTGATTCCGTGATCACAAAGCAGTGTGGGGAATGTTGGCTGACCGTGGTCAGCTGTGCTGAGCAAGAAACACACTGGGGATAGCGTGATGTTTCAGTCTCCCAGTCAAACCACTGGAGCAACATCCACCTCTATTTTACATGTTTAAGGTTGGGATTCAAATTCTGTAGTATTTGCAGATTTGTGGCCATGACAGCTGATTCAGGATATTCTCCAAATATGCTGAACTCTTTGGAACAGAGTCTCTCACTGTTTTTCCAAGAACTCAGCAAAAAGATAGGGAACTTGAGGTTCTATACCTACTGTTTGCAATAGAGGAAAATATTGTATAAAGCTGAGTGGTCTTCTGACTCCCCCTGCACCCGCTCAGTGAGTGGGAAACAGGCTTTTAAATTGTCTGAAATAGAAGAGAAATCATTTCATCCTCTGGATTTTAAGGCAAGTAGTCTTTAGGGAGTGATAGGGAATTTTTACCCTCCGTTTATACATTTTTTTAAATGTGAGTTAGAAACAAGAGGATAAGTGAAGAAAGAGGGATTTGCATCCTGGATTATCTAAAGCCTCCATTTCTTGCAGAGGAGTTCCGGTCCCTGTCCATCAAGGTTCACCAGAATTTTGTAGCTGTGTTACATCCTAAATGAACAATGAACTAATGGGATTATTGATCTGATCTGCCCTTGGATAGTCTCACCCACCTGTTGACTATAGCTTTAATCCTGCATGTAAATATTTCCAAAAGGAAGTTTTGTCAAAAGCAATACGTTTCCTCAAAAGTTCCACAAATCAGTATTTGCAAGGAAGAAGCAACAAAATATTTTGCTGTGTGATTGTGGGAGTCAAAAGGTAATTATCCATGCTAACATTCAGAAAATATTTGGTATTTTTGTGATTAAAGTAGTAAAAATAATAATCACTTGAACAGGAGGGTCCTATGGGTAAGAGCAGAGAGAATTTGCCCATTTGTTTTGGGTTATCTTTGCAACCTCTCTTGGTGTAACTCAGTCAGCTCAAATCACCTTTCTAAAGAATGCTTCATCTGTCAACCACGTCAGAGAAGCAATTAGATTATTTTGCATGGCTGCGCTATTGAACTGAGCCTCACATTGATGTTAGAAAGCCAAAAAAAAAGGGGGGAAAGAAGAAAAAAGAAAAAAAGCACGAAGAAAAGAAACCAGGATGTAGGCTTGTCAAAAGCATCTGCATATTGAGCAAAAAGGACTGCAAGGGAGTGCTGTGTACTATACGGAGACTCTGGTAGTGTGGCATGCTGTGGGTTAAAACTCATAAATAAGAAAGGGCACATGGCAAAAGGCAGTACAGGCAGAAATGAAATTCAGGTCCTTTCTGCATGTCTGCAGGACATAAGTCAGGGGTGTACATGGGGTACACATGCTGAACTCTGAGATTATGCACAGCAGTCCAGCAGCATATTTGCTCTGCTGCCTGCTGGCCTGGATCACAACCTGATGATGTGAGTTTCCAGCCCTAACATCGTCCATGCATTTGCCATGGCTTATATGCCTGATATTTCTTTCCAATAATAACTTCCCTTTAGGCACGGTTATTAAGACCTCTGTCACTGTGAAATAGCTTGTGTTCAGTGAGGCAGGCTTTTAATGGGATGTGATGCTGTATAGCAGAGTTTCATCTGCTACATTCAAGAGGGTCAGTGATGGACTATTTACTCCCCTAATCCATCTAATTATGGCAGCTTACAGAAAATTGGAGAAAAAGAATTTGTGCCACAGGTGATGCTGAGAGAGATCTGAGAGCATGTTGATTTAAAAGGCCATAAAGTATTGTCTAAAGTGTATACAGAGTAGCTTGTTGATCTCACTGTAAGAAATAGCACTGATAATTCAGTTCCCCCTGGGAGATGGCCTGTTACCAGACACCATAAAAATGTCTAGTTTCTTTTGTTTTCCTTTGAAGGGTGGGAACTTCAAGGGAAAAGCCACAGAGCTGTCCTTGTAAAGCCACATCCGAGTATGGAAGGGAGAAGATGTGGAAGGGGAGCTGCTGCAGTAACAGTGGAGTCACAGAGCTGGGGCATGTCTGGGGAGCCACATAGAGTATGTGCCTCCTGTCTGCTGCCACATGAGCCTTCTGCCATGCCTCTGCCCTGGCAGCAGCACTACCGCACCCATAGAGGTGAATGTGGCCTATGATTACCCACCACCACCTCCTGGTCACGCTGCATGTCACAGAGCAAAGGGAGGAGGGCTGCTGCCTCTTTCCTCACTGATAGATACTGTGAGAAAAGAGAATGAGGAGTTGTGGGAGCTCTGGTGCAAGTTGAGCATCATGTCTGTAAGTCTATCTTTCTTGGTCACTGACTTTGGAGTTTAAGGAGGTACAAAGTCTGCCTGAAACTTTCTGCCAGGTGTCCCGTGAAGACTCATCTCCTCGTGGATTGCCTGGGTTTTCAGTCACAGAAGGGTCTCTGCCTCAGACCCCAAGGGACATTCACTTATATACGAGCAACCTATTTCAGTGAAGCTTGATGTCACCTCTGTCAGACTAAGTGGATTAAAATTCAAGATTCTATTTGTTGGACAATGGAAGAGGAGAGGATACCCACAAAGCACAAGGATGTAAACTTCTGATAAGAAACCAGACCAAAATGCAGCCTCTTTTAGTTTACTGCATAAACAGCTGAAATTTCAACTATTGTATCACTTTTCTAGAATGCTTGCCTTTTCTGCAGCCTTATAACTTTCTACTATTGACATTGGCAAATCTTCTAATTTGTGGGTTTATTTTCTTGCTGTTACTGCTTTTGCATATCTCAACATTTTAAAGAGGCTTCTTTCTTCTCCCCACACTCTCCCACTGCCCCCTCTTGCCGTTATTGAGATTGGGTGCTTTTATGACTAATTGCATCTAATTATCTATAAAATAATTAATATTTCTAATAGCAGCTTCCTCTTGGTTTTTATTGGGGTGCAGGAGGGCAACAAGGTAAAGAGTTTGACAATTAAAGCTTCATTATTATGTTCTCCCCTTTACATTCTGTTTAATAAATCCTTCACAGCAGAAATGGATAGACTAAAGCTCATTTGAGATCAACATTGTGAAGAGCTCAAGATTATTTTTTCATCAAGGTGAAGTGGGGGAAAAAAATCTAATTTGAAAAATTAGGATGATGCCTTAGGTTTTAACTTTTATATTTTTCAAATCCTGTACTGCCTAGTGTGTAACTCTGAAGTTTCGTGTGGCCTGTTAGCTGCTGTTCTCTCATGCTGGTTAGACATAGCAAACCTCTCTAGGTTTGCTCTTCAAGGACACCTTGATTGTCCCAGGCCCCAAAATGTGTAAACTAAAAGCCTTTGCAGAGGAGGGCAAACTTGTGGTAATTACATAATTAACTGAAGTTATAATTGGAGAATTAACCCTGATATGCAAATGAACCAAACTTACAAAAGTGTGAAGAACTCGTGACCCGGAGTCCATCTTGGGTATAGCCTTTGGCATGCCCAAGGTGTACCTTTGAAGGCCCTTCAAATAAATACCTACCTTTGTTCCCTTATTCTTGTCTAGCCTCTGTTTTCAGGTAGCCACTCCAGGAATCAAGGAAGTAGCAATATAGAAAAGATTCTTTCTTCTTGCAACCTGCTTGCCAGATGGCCTGCCAGACATGGATACCAGGCTAAGAGAATTGTTATATCCTTTTGTAAATCAGAACTCAAAAATGTGGAGTCTGTTGAGTGTGTGTGTAAGGGATGCCATTATGATGACCAGGGACTGAAATAAAGGCTTCCAGAAAGATAAGCAGGAAGGGCTCCAGCATGTGTTGCCATGAGATGTGGCTCTCAAATCCTGAAAAGAAGACTCCTGCTAAGTCTGTAGCAGGTGAAAGGTGCAGATATTGTCCTTCCTGTTCTAACGCTGCGAACACCAGTGTGTCATTGTACAGCTTGCATGGTGGTTGCAGTGGTTTCCCTGTGCTTTTGAACAGGGATGGAGTGCAGGAGAATTTTGCTTTTAGGCAGAGCCCTTAACTGGGTTGGGAACCTGTGCAGATGAGTGAAGCTGTAGCTTTTGAGTTTACTCCTTTACTTTATTTCTGAACTGAATTGCGCTTGCAGAATGTGATGGTCTTTCTTCCCCCAGCCAGTAAAAGGTGCCCAAGTGCTCTGCAGAGCCACAGTTCATCCGTCACTGATCTTGCAGACAGGGAACCCTGCCTTCCCTTCTTGATGACACTGTATCATCCTACTCCCCTTGGACCTGAAGGCTTCGTCCCTTCAGCTGTAAACTGTGAAGCTGGCAATGGCATGAGGAAGTAGGGACAGCAAGGAAACAGAGACTCAATGAAGTTCATCTTTACAGAGGGATTTAGATGCTTAATGGCATTGGTAGGCTATGTGGTTATGGCCTTGGTAATCCCAGCTTCCACATAAATCTCCATGCCTGGTCTCAGAAAAGGCAGGCCGCACTGAAGAGAAGTTTAAGATGAAAGTGATAAGCAGGAATTCATCTAGGGGCAGCCTAGAGAAAGCAGCAGTCAAAGGTGTTGCATGAAATTCACTCTGTCTGCAAGTGTTTTAGTGAGCTGTGGTCTAACTTTCCTCCTAGGATGGTAAACATGGGGAGTAGGAAAATGAACACTCAAGGAAAAGAGCATTTCATTTTCCCTGCTTCCTATATTTAAAACAACATGAGGGGAAGCAAAGCTGATAGCTCACTGGGAGGTTAACAGGAAGGCAAAAGAAGAGTAAATGTGTTGATGGAAGAGCCCGTTGTTCCCTACAAATCCCAGCTGCTCTCTGTGTTCTTTCCCTCTAGTTCCAGAGCAGTAGAAGTAAATACAGTAAAAATCAGCAGCTGGGACTCTTTTGCAAGGCAACAGCACCGAGCAGAATTCCTCCCTCCATATTTTATAATTTGTCTGAAGGCTACAGACATCTGTTCAGATGGCCAAGGGGAAAAAAAGCATGAGGGATTTGGGCTAAATTCAGCACCACTTAGGAAAGATGCACCTGGCCTGCCATTTGTTATGTTCTCTCCTGTCTGCTTTATGATTTATATTTTATAAATCCTTTCCATTGTGGCTCCCCCCACTTTCCTCCTTCTGTTCCAGTTTGATCAGATTGTAAAGGTTCAAAGTGTACTCCTGTTACTTTAATTAAAGTAATTTCCCTCTGCCCTCCCTCTTGGAACAGATGTATTGGAAATCCCCAGGCACCTCCTCCCTGAGCAAAATTGGACACTATAGTGTAAAACTGCATTAGGACAAATTCCCTGTGCTAATTGCTTTTCTCTGTGCAGCAAGGATGTGCAGGAGTGAAGGTGTTTCTCCATGCTAGCAGGTCTGGTTTATCCTCTGTAGAGAGTTCATGGTGGCTACCTGAATTCCTTCTCGCAACAGCTTGTCACTTGCCAAAAAGACACATGATAATAGAAGCCACCAGATATATCTGGCATGATTTGGTACTTTTACTGCTTCCCGCAGCAATATCCTGGTGATTCCATGCCCCTGGCTGGTTTCTGAATTTAACATTTCACTTCCAGTGGAGGATTGTGCCTGGCACATGGAGATTATTTAGGCACCCTTATCCCTCAGCTGGGTTTAAGGCTGAGAGCAGGAGAATATAGCCTGAGGTAAAACCAGACTTGCGGTGTTAAGTCATGAGATGAGGTATGAAAATACATTTCTGTGATTATGCTCAACAGAAAAGTGCCAGCTCTTGCATTTTAGCCAGCTCATGAGGTAGCTAATTAGTCTATAGGAGCTTGTCCAGGAGAGCATTTAAAGCTAGGTCTTTTCTGCTAGTTGACTTAGCTGCCCCCTTAGTTCCCCCCTCCTCCTCAACCTTGCTTAATGGATATTTATTCTCCATATGTTGTTTATAACCAGGCTTGGTGCTAATTTCGCTCTCTTGCAGCTTCTTTAAAACACTGCAGATATTATGCTGCATGTGCCTTTCCTTTCTGCTCTGAAAGGATAGCCCATAAAGCAGAAAAAAATCCGTATCTCTGCAGAGAGTCATTTCATCCTGGCCAGAACATGTCAAAAGGCCTAAGCACAAGCACTGACCAACCCAAGCAGCAAAACAGCCATTTGGCCAGCAAAGGTTGCTTTAGCCAGTCAAGGCATCATTGGCAGGCTGTGGAGGACAGCAAAGACTTTGTGGCACAGCCAGTAATGCTCTGTTGGCTTTGAGGGAGTAAAGCCTAGTTACATGCAGAGTTTCAAAGGGAAGTAGAAGATTGAGGCTTTTGTCCTTGCATGTAGATATATCACGTACACTGTGCCTATCCTGGCGTGTCCTGGAGCCCTGGCTGTGCTCTCCAGGTGATATTCCCAACTTGTGCACAGTCACACACATACAACTCCGCATGTCAGCAAAACCTCAGAAATACCCAACCCTAGCAGCAGTCTCCAGCGAGCCCCATGCTTTATGTGTGAGTAGAGCTGCTCTGGTTCACCAACCCAGCACCAGTGGTTTAGGTACAATTTAGCATTCCTGGATCCCAGAGTCAAACTGCTCCTTTGCCCTCCATTTCATCAGAAATGCAGAGCTGTGTAACTCCCTGTCCTCCCCAGAAGCCTGCACAGGTTTACAGTAAAAAGGAGAAGGACAGCATCACTAATAAAGACCTTTCTCCCTTTTCTGCACATTCTCTTCTAGAGACAGTTTTCCTCTCTAATTTTACATGGCACACTGGGACTTACCATCTGTTTCAGAAAGACCTCAGATGAGCAAAAAACATTCTGTGTCTTACGGGAGAAGAAGAGATCTTTGAGCGCCACACAGGCTTCTGACAGAGCAAGGTTTTGGAGAACATTTCAGTTTAACGTTGTAAACCGTTCTGTCCCTCCCTAAGTGCTTCCCACAGAACAGCCAAATTTTGCGCTGTCAATTCCCAATCCCAGCTCTTGCTTCCCAAAGGATGACAGAAGACTGTCATTCTTAGGAAACCTCTCATTTCTCTCTTCTTCCTGTTTTTGTTTGGTTTTTTTTTTTTTGAGCAAAGGCGCTCTGATGTCCTGCCTGCAACCTGGANTATTCATCACACACCAGTTCTACCCACCTCTGTGCTGTGTTCAGTCATTGACACCTAGATTCCCAACCTTCCCATGACACTTTTGGTCAATGTACTATTCCTCATAGGTCCTAAAAATGTTGAGATTGTGTCTAAATCTGTTTAAAGTCTTTCCATTCTCCTGCTAAAGGGAGATCAGACTGGACTGATTCATGTTCCCTAAGTCAAAGTCAGCATGCCCAGCACCCAATCAGCATATTTGGAAATTTAAGAAAATTCAAACTTATGTATTTCAAATTTCAAATATCTAGGATTGTAAGCAAGCATCCAGGACAACGCACAAAGCATTCATTTTTAATTGAAACTTATAAATAATTAATATTATTCAAATGTTGAAATCCAATAGCCTGAAGATGACTGCGATACTAATGCATAAATACAAGGAAAAATCCAGTCATGCATGCTGCAAGAGCATGAACTCAGTGGGAAAAGGTAGTGAACAGGCAGCAGTTAATGACCATCTGATGGAAAGATATTATATAGGATTCCAAAAACAAGCACTGAATGTGCCCTCTACAAGAATGAAAAGACAGAAAATCAGAAGGAATGCACTTAGGCATGAATTTTTCATTAGAAATCCCTTAGGCTAAAACTGATAAACATTTCACTACTGCCAAAAATTCCATAACTAACCCATTCCTCACCAGCAACTCCAGGTCAGGAACAGGCCACAAAACCTCATTGCTGGACGTGAGTACGTCCCTGTGTACTATTTTTAAGCCTGGAAAATACCTCCAAGTAAATTTTAATTTTCTGTTCAAGCGAATGGTCATTCCAGAATAAGGCGAACACCTTCCAAAATGTGTGTTTAACAGAGAAGGGGATACAGGTGGGGGCATGTTCTGGAGCAAGCACCAGTGACAGATTCACAGGATAAATGATGAGGCTTTGGAAAGCAGGTTGCACAGGATACAAAGGACACCTTGTGCCTGTGAGGGTTGAGAGCGCTGATGCATATGCTGACAAGGTTTGCACAGCTTGCTTGTGTGTACATTTGCCTTTCCACACTATACTGGAGGTGAGAAGAGCCTGAGCTGGCATGAAGACGTGCAGCTTAAACATGACACAAAATGAGAGTTAATGATCATGTGTTTGCTGGGGGATGCTACAAGCTTTGGGCATTTCTGGGGCTTTACAAGCTAATTTAATTGCTGTTTCTTATGAATCTGCTTCTTGAATTTTTTTAAGTGAAAACCAAACATAATAAGTTGAAGCTCTCTGAATAATGAAGATGTCTAGGGCTTGCGCTGGTTGAAAATGAAGGTCCTAGTGGGAAGAGGAATAAAAGAGTGACTTGCACACCTGTGTGGATATGCAGGGCAATTTTGGTTATTTTCTTTCTCTCTCTTTCTTTCTTTCTTTCTTTCTTTCTTTCTTTCTTTCTTTCTTTCTTTCTTTCTTTCTTTCTTTCTTTCTTTTTTTTTTTTCTTTCTTTCTTTCTTTCTTTCTTTCTTTCTTTCTTTCTTTCTTTCTTTCTTTCTTTTCACCACCTCATTTAAGAGCTGGTTTATGCCAAGAAAAGGATGATGTGCCTTATCAATTTTGCCTGCCTGGCACTATATAGGTAAAGAACAGCTGGAATAGTTTAAATCTGTGCTTTCTATTTTAATGCAAATACTACAGGAGTGAATAGTGCTTCTGAAAAGCCCAGCTCCTGAGTCTGATAGAATATCTGGCTTGGTAAAGACAAAACCAAATATTTCTATCAGCACCAGAATGAAAGATGCTGTATTTCTTACAAGCCTGTGGAATTCTACTTGGATTCTCAACTGTGTCAGGCTCAGTAGCAGATTTCAGCAGATTTCACATTTCTTCCTTGTGCAGGTAGCTTCAGTCCCAGCAATGGATGATCCATAGCTTTCTGTAGCCATTGCTCTTTTCTCTGCCCAGTTGTCCATTTGCACAAATTATAATGGAAGGTAACGTCTGTAGTTTCCTACTGCTTTCACACCTGATTGATATTTGACAAAAGCTCTTCCACTCCTACTGATTTCTTCCAGAGATTCCCCAAGGGCAATGTGGGCCATTTTGGGGAGGGTCAGTAATGGTGGGCAGAACCTTCTGCTCCAGCAAACTGAGCAGCAGTCACTGGTGCTGGTGGCAGCAGGAGTTCCGGGTCTCTAGGGCTCTCTCTTCCTTAGCAATGCTCCTTCCTGTCTTCCCTCTCTGTACTGAAGGATATAGATCACAAGTCCTCAACCGCTGTAAAATTCAGTTTTTCTCACTCTGCTGAAAACCACTCAGGTAACACTTTGTGCACCATGCAAAGCACACCCCTTTACTATGGCAGAAGTGTTGTAATAATCTATCTGAACTGACATTGCAGAAACTAGTCTTCCCAATCACAGCACTTCACTCTGCTGCTATCAACCTGAAATAATCCCTGTAAAAGATGGTTTCCTTCTCAGCATTCTGAAAATGGCAGGGCACTTAAAACTCTTCTCTTTTTAGAAGTACCCAGCCATGAAGCCTGGTTTCAGTCTCTAACGTGGGAAAGAGCAGCTAGAACTCAAGAAGTGTAGTCCAGCAAGTTCCATGTTTAGACAGAGTGACAAGGGAGGCTTCAGTAAAACAGACCCACTTAGTTCCTTGTTCCTTTGAGGATAATGATTCATTAGTTATGCTTTTTCTTCACCTGAGTATCCACATCAACTGGACTGTAATAGGAGAGGACAGGACTCCCCTAGGTCTTAGGACTCTAAAGATTTTGGAGATGTTTTGGGATAAGATTAGATAGTGCTCCTAAAACCCACAGGTCATTTTTGGTAAACATAATGTTTATCCTTTCATGATTAGTGTGCATGCAAAGCTCTCCTTCTGGATTTCAGATCGTCCATACTTATTTTTCGACAAATGAATAGGGAAAAAAGAATGTTAACTGTGCCTCAAAAGTGCAAATCCTGTTGTTTCTTATCATGCTTTGACAGCATATCCTTTGAGGCAGGGGACCATGCTCTTCTGGCATGTTTATACAACATGATCACCTCATTACTCTTGTATGTCAAATGCTGCTGGTTATACAAGCCACAAGCATAGGAATGGAAATCAAAGTCCTGATGGAAATCAGTCCATCAGGAAACTATTTCTGTCCTAGATAGAGAAATCGGTTTCTCAAGGTTGGGTCTCACTGAAGACAGAAATTTGGTTGTGATTTTCAAGGTGCAGTGACAGAGTGTTAGTTCACAATTTCACCAGAGGCAAATATCAATGAGCTAGTGAAAATAGGCTACTTTTTCATCCATTCATCAAAACGTCAGATCACCCCATCCAGAGGCAGGAAAAGAAATAAATATTGCAGGTAGATGGAGTATTCCTTTAGAAATTTTATACGTTGTTTTTCTGTCCAAGTCAGGAGTTACATTAAAAACAGCAGCAGACTTAAATTTACATGGATAAGAGATAAAGAAGAGGAGAAAACAGCCTAATAGTTATTAAAAAAAAAAAAATCTGCATTTTGGCTAAAATATTGACCAAGTATCTATTCCTTATTGTATTGAGAAGGACAAAGTACAAGAAATGTGCTCTTAAATGGTTTAAATTAGACTGTGGGCTTGCAGTTGTTGGCCTGGTAGCTCAGTTTTTATGGTGTGACTCTCTCTGGTCTTGGATTTGATGGTTAAATAATTTTGAAGTGTATTAAATTGGGATGGCTACATTCCTCTAAGATGTTGCCTATGAAATACCTATGCTGAACTTTCATTCTTGACCTTCACCAATATCTTCAGTTTTGGAAGATCCTGGAGTACTCACAAACATATGCATGAGTTGGCTCTGCAAATCATGGTACATTGGCTTTACATGGTACTCTTACTCACATTTTTTTAAAGCTGGTGCACAAACAGCTCAGCTGCACATTCCTTGAAAGAAAGAACACTGATCCCAGGGAACTGTATTAGACCCATGGGACCTCATTTGATCTTTGACTCTTCTTCAGCTCTCCAGGACAAAACAGCTTGTATCAGAAAGTCAACAAGAGGCTTTTGTAAGAAACCAAAGCTCGGGGACCTTGAAGAATGCCAGTGGGCACATGTGGTTTGCTCTGTCGTACGGAGAGATGAAGGAATTAATTGATGTTGCATGAGGAGCAGAGGGAGTCTCATCTGTTTGTCTTCGATTTTCTTAGCAGAGAGGAAGCTGGACAGAAAGCCATCTGAATTATTTAATCTTCCCTGCATCCGTCATTTGCAAGCAGGCCATCATTCCTTTTTATAGATTGAATGATCAAGCACCAAGCAAGGGATGATGTTTTTTTCCTTTCCTCCATCACATTGTTGACGAGGGACCATCCTCTAAATCCGTTTGGTCTTGTATTGATATCCTTTAGATTTGGCAGACAGCAGTCTCCCTTCCTACAATGTTTATCCACATGATGTATTGCTAGGCAGCAATCACGTTCTCTATCAGCCCTAAATAAGAGCTAAATGAGCCAGGCTTGATTCTTGTCTTATGCAGGAAAAGGCTTCAGTGTTCCCCTGTTTCTGTGGCTATTCTAGTTTAAATTAATCCATCTACATCACAGCTAGCCAAAACTGGACACTCCACCAGGCTGTATTCCTTGGTATTCACCTTGCCTCAATGCATCTTGAGATCACAGCTGTTGGCTCCTCTCGTACTGGTGGGACACAGCCAGCCTGCTTTTGCCAGTCACTCACAAGACTTTCCTCATTTGAGCTGTTAAGTTCAATGTGTGACGTTATGTCTTACATATTCTTCTTGATGATTTCAACTTTAACAGGTTATCTTTTATCCACACTCTCCTCTTTATTCTTTTAATTTACTGCACACGATGTTTTCCCCTTCCCTTTTATGTGTATCTGTCCCACATAAAATATGTCCCTCAGGACAAGCAGCAATGGGGAGCTACTAGGGTGGAGATAAGAAATAAAGTGAAAGACCCTCTGGGCCCCTTCAGAATCACAGATCTATATCCTCCCATGGAAGGCAAATCAGAGCCAATTTGTTGGCTTTTGTTAACTCTCATTTGTTCCAACACATGATTTATCACCAGGGGCTCCTCTCACATCCCTGAAACAAACACCAGATGCTTTCCATGTTTCCTTATTTCTCCAGCCACTTCAGATCCATCCAGCATCAATTCCAATATCTCAGTGAGGGCCCTGTTTGTGCAGTCTGACAATAAAATCTATATCTTTATTCACAGCATTTAGTGAATTCCCAAAATGGGGTCGATGGCATCCTAATGGTTATTTCATCTCTGGGTCAGCTTTTAGCAGATCCTCAGAATAAAGATGGATGCAAGCCCTATGGAAGCCAAGACCCCCATCACTGTGGTGGCACAGTGCAGAAATGGCAAGCAAATTAGCAGGGAGGCTGGGCAAGGAAGCTGATCTCTACGCAAACAGTGTGAGCAGCAGTTCTGACTTTTCCCGATGAAGAGGTGGAAAGAGGGAAGAGAGTCAGCAGCCTTTCTCACTGGGTTTTAGTCCATCGAGGTGGAAAAAAAAAATCAGTTGTATAAAGACTCATGAATATTCCTACATGCTTCCTTTATTCCTGATGGGACATCAGGAAGCTTAGCATTGATTTTTGGAGGGAAAATAGGAAGGAAAAGCAAAAGGCAACACACCAAAAAAGTTCCTCCTGAAGAAAAGACCTCTAGAAGGAAAGCATCAGGCAAGATTCTGCTTGTCGCACAGTTTTGAATTGAGTGAACAAACTCCTATGATGACATCATTAATTTACCAGGCCTTTTCAGCCTTAGAGATAAAAGTGTGCCCAGCTACACCCTGTGATAGCCTTCAAGGTGCAAGGCAGTGACTGAGGAACTTCTAGCAGGGTGTCATTAAACACAGTCTCTGCTGTTCCACAACTCTTCCACCACCCCAGTGTCTTCTAGGCCACTGTCCCTGCATTTGACCACTATCATTCCATTAGTAATTTATTTTTCCCAGTGTCTAATTGGAATTTTCTTTATTCTCTCACAAGTGCTGAACAGAATGGAAAAATCTCTTCTTTTGACACTAACGCAGTCCAGTGACTGGTTGGCCTTTTCCACAAGGAAACACAACTGACTTATCCTAAACTTGTCCATTAAGATGCCTGCAACTCCCTCCTTACACCAGGACTGAATTTCTCAGGGAAAAAGGAAGTTGTACCATTTGGGGTACTCATTGCTCTGAACAAGCACAGGTTGAGTGGGTGGTTATCACCATTTTCAAGTATGACCTGTCAATTTGAACTCAGGCCCCCCAAAAGAAAGAAATCCCTGTGTTCTCCTGTGTGCCATAAAGGAATCTTTCAAGAAAATTTTTATGCTGTTCCCATTACAGATTCCCAGAATTTATAGCTTTAAATGCCTTTATGCAGGGGGAAAGACAAGAAAGCATCACTATCATGTTTCAAAAAGACAGTGGAGTGCTTTTTCATCTCCATTACTGAGAAATTGAGTCAGCTTTACTCTTTATAAATTCTGTCTCTGAGAGCTTTTGTTCAAATCATATTTGCTACTTAACAAAACTTGATTTACTGAGGGGGATATGCTAAGAAGAGATGGAAGGGAAATATTAGCATTTCATTGGAAATTTTAATATTGATATTAAATGACACCAAAACCCAGACAAATTGGTGCTTTTATTAACTTAGACTGCTAGGAACTAAATGTTTTTCTTCTACTGTTTCTCCTTCTTTTCCTGCTTTTATTACTCCAGCCCTACACATCACACCATTTTCTCCTGTGTGAGGTCTCAAAATGGTATCATCCATGACTTTTTCCACAGTACATATACTGAAATTATGGACAAAGTGATGTCAATAACAGAAGTGAAAGAAAAATAGCAATGACTACCTCTAAGCAGAAGGCAGATGAGCCTTTCCCACCGGACTCTAGCAGGACAGTGTGCAAACTGATGAGATGATGGCCACTGACCCTCAGTCAAAGTACACTCTGTTACTGGCACTTCTGTTTTTAGACCTTCATTTGGTCCAGTCAGTCACAGATCACCATAAAGATCCCAGCAAAAAGCTCCTTTTTGTCTTCATGTGTTCAAAGGGTCACCCAAGAACACTTCTCCTTTGCAAAGAGCACATTGAATTGTGAAGCCAAAGGTGATTTTTCTGAATAGGTCTGGGAATGTTATTAAAGTCATGCATAATAATGATATATTTTTCATTCCCTTTTCTGATCAGTCCTTTAATCTTGGCAATAAATTTGTATTTTGTCTGAAAGACGATAAAAATGTGGTGTTTTTTATACAGGGAACAGCAATATCAGGACAATACCAGTAGAGAACATGTTCATAAATCACACATCCATATAAGACCATTAGGAGTCACTAAGTCTGACATTCAACTAGAGATGTGGAACTACTTTGAACAATTCCAGCTTGAGCTGAGGAAAACTATTTGAGCTTTACTTAAAAATTGACTGAAGTGAAGAAATTACCATCAGCCTTGTTCACTGCTCCAAGCTGATAGCGATACTCAATCTTCCAAACTACCATCTTATTTTCAACATGATTGTATCCACTTGCTGCCTTCCAGCCCAGATAATCTGGGATTTCTACATGAAACTTGGTGAGAAGTCACTATGCAGGTAGTTCCTCTTTCTCTCAAAACCAGATCTATTGATTGTCTGTTTCAAGCCTCTAGGAAGAAGAACATTGTTTGACTCAGGAAAAAGCAAGTCAGTGCTTTTTGAATTATTTCTTGTTGGTCTGCCAGGACTCAAGTTAAATTCTCCATTAACTGTGCCCCTGATTCATGGATCTTTACAGCAGGCTTACCCAGAACCTGTTGCTGTCACTAGTAAGCAGTCACATAGGCAAATAACACATTTACACCATCGATGAAACTCAGCTCAGTAACTACTCATGAGCGAGCTAGTGATTCATAGCTTGATGCAAAGGAGAAGAGTGTGCCAATTGCAAATAGTTTCCAGCTGTTCATTTAGATGTGTATGCTAAACACCACTAAAAAGATGCTGAAATGTAAAGGCCAAAGAAGTAAAAAATACTGGTGTTAAAAAAAGTGGCAAACAAATTAAAAAAACCAGGACTACTGTTACACATTCTTTGGAAGAAGAAAAAACTCCCACAAAAACAAAATATGAAGAAGTCTGAAAGAAAGAGTTAACAGATTCAGATCAATCTTCCAGTACTGTATAATTCTCCACCACTCACTATTTACACCTCCCACACAGCCTTGCTTCTTGTTTTGTGCTGTAATGGAAATGCACTGCTGAATCTCTACTGTTGACTTTATACATTCCTTATTAAGTATGTAGAACATATTTTGAAAGAAACACATCCCAGGGTACATGAAGCTATGTCAGACTGTGACAGGTTTTCTCAGAGTGTTCAGGGCTGGTGAAGCAGAAGAATTTGCTTATGGTGAGGACTAAAATGATTGATCTGTTTGGTGGCTTGAGATGTGTTGATTATAGGGTATTGTAGGCTTATGTAGGTGTATGGGCAACTTACTAATTAGTATTTCACCATATTGTAGAGTAGCTAGCATAAGCAACAGGGGTAATTTTATCCTGTACAATAATGTATGTTTGAACTTTAGCACATTAAAATCCCCTATTTCCTGTTTAAGTGATCTATTTCTAGTCACCTAGAAATAGCCTCTTCTGTTATCCACACAGTTTTTAGAAAAAACTTTGAGGATTAATACATGATAATTTACTTCTGAGGTGAAATAAAGACCAGACTGGAAAGAAGACATTTTTAACGAATTATGAAATGAATGTAATTAACCCTTAACCACTTTCCACTTAACTAATTAACTGCTTAACCCTAAAGTATTTATAAAAGAAATACAGTGGAGTCTGTGATGATCTGCAGATTTTAAATCACACTCAAAAGCCTTTCTAAGAAGTACCTTCTAGCTAATCAAGTATCTATGAAACTGCTGTAGGAATTGCAAAGAGAAATTTCATAGCTAAGAAGGAGATTAGGAGATCAAATAACATTCTCTGTAATTCTATCATTCAGAGCTTTCACAGAATAAAAGATCTTTCTTCTGCAGCTCTCCAAGCACTTAAAAAATGAATACATTAAACTTAATCATGGACACATCATCTGCCCATTTCTCAGCTGGGCAAACTGAGGCACAGGGAGGTTACAGAGCTGGTGTTTTAGAAGTGGTCTGGAATGCAGGGTGCCATCTCTTTGGGATGTTCAGTGTTTGACGCACAAAGGGGGATTAGACATGTCACATTAAACTGTCTGAGCTCCTGCGCTCCACCTGTGCAGTGAAAGAATACGTGACAGCAGGAGGCTGACATCCTCACATCCTCATTTTCTCTTTTATTCTTCTCTTCCAGTGCTACAGAGAGCTTAGCACATTGCTCTGTGCACTGGCAACTATGATTCCAGGTGATCGAGTGGATCTGCCAGTCTACTTCTCATCCCCTGAAAAGAGAGCCTCCATGTTCAACGTGTGGATCCAAAGTCTGCTCAGTAGACTGAGGAAGGCCAGAGAGTGTAATGAAAAGTAGGAGTGAATTGCAAAATGCTAAAAATGTTGCTTCTGATGCCAAAATCTAAGATAATCTCCCGCTGCTCCTCCTTGCCTTTTACCCAACAGCAAACCACATACCCATAACACGTTATGCTGTGACAATCGTTACCCACCAACCTTTAGAAATACAGAAAAAAGACTTAATATGATAACCCAGAGCCCTGCCTAGTCTCATTGCTTTGACATCTCAGCCTGTCTCACAGTGCTGTCTCCAAGCACAGGCGTACATAGGCTGCCTGTGTAACATCTTTGGCCTTGTCCCTTGAGTACTCGCTCTGGCCGATTTTTCCGATCAGTGATCTGTGATCACCAGACCAGCAAATGGGCCATACACACCCAGCAGATGGCAGTGGCTGTACTAAAGCATGACAGCTCTTTGCACGCAGAACTGGCTGCAGAACAAAGCAGACTGTTCAGGCCACCAAGACACAGCTCTGCCTCTGCTCTGAGCCTCAAGTAGAAAGCATTTTGCTACCTGCTAAGGCACCTGAGTGTCCTATTGAAGGTCTGGAGCGTTCTTTGCTGAAAGCTAGAAATGTGCCTGGGAAGCAGAAGAGTTTCACTGGCTTCTGCTTTCTAGGACTCCATAGGAGGCCTTTCAGTTGGGTGAATCCATAGTGTCTGGCATAAGTGAGCACGAAAAATGGCCTCTGTAGAACTATTCAGCCCAGGGATACACTGTCAGCAGGAGTAGCCATACCTGTGACTCTAGAGGAAGCACTATCCTTTGAAGGGCCCTAAAGCTCTGAGAGCTGCCAAAGCTTGTATGTGTACTCTATGGTTTTCTATCTGTCCATGTATCTTACTTCCAAAACCTCCTGGAAACTCTCAACAGCCATCTCCAGCATTTGCTTCCATGTTTCTTGGGGTGGAGGGAGTAATTGAGCCCACTGCTAAGGGAACTCTACTTTATTATTATGTTAGGACATTTTGGAAATCATCCAGCCTCATTTCATCTAATCACACTCTTCTTGAATGCGACAGATAATTCCTCTTATGCTAGTATTTAATAGCTGTGAATATAGAGAAAGCAATTTTTTTGTTTGTTTATATTAGGTAGCAACTTCAGTTATAGGCTGGAGCCCCATTATGCAGGGAGTTGTAAAAATAGCACTCACAATAAGCTTGTAGATGGTTATCACATCCCTCAGGCCTTTGGCATGTTATTTTTTAAGTGGAGGAGAGTTGGAAGACAGATGGAACTAATCTTCCTTATAATTCATACCTTTACATAATTTTGATTAACTCATGTAATAAGGAAGTTCCAGAGCATCCCTATGGAAACAGACTCTGAAGCAACTTGTCTGCATGCACCTCACAAGAAGATGTCCAGAACAGGAGCCAGTATACCCATTATGCTCTCAGCAGCATCTTACAGGGGACTGCCAGTTCTGTCCTGTGAGAGGGCATTTCCATATGTGCTGCCCAGTGTTTGCACAGGTATTTTCTGACACTGGCAAATGAGATATGAGTTTGTGTTGCAAAGATGGGTGCATATTTCATGAGTATGCTGTCCTAAATTGAGATAGTCTCTCCCCTCCTCATAACTGCTGGAAATCAAAGGCAAGTAAGAGTGCAACACAGCCATACTATTTAAATCAATATGTTGTCATTTGCCATCAACCTTTCCATTCACCTCCAGCACTGCTCTTTTCCAAAGCTACTGGAATCAATTCTGTGCACGAGCTTTCCGAAAGCACCATGACAAACTTTACAAAGAGCAAGCAAGAATACCTGGTGTGGTTCATCTCCTCATGGACCTAAACTCGTTGTGACAAAGAAACTGGGAAGTCAGTCTAGGTGAGGAGTTTACGGTGCAGCATTTGGGAGCTCTGGAGGGAGCAGGTGGAACTGGCATTACCCCTGCATTTTGCATACTGCCAACTGGAATGGAAAGTCTTCAACTTGGTTGAAGACAAGTGTGAGTTAGATTGCAAGGCAGATCTGGTCCTAGCTTGCTGAAGACAGTAAGTGGACTGAAGAGGCTTGCATTCAAGTTGGAATTCAGTCTCTGCCTTCAAAGGGTTTATTTAAAAAAATAATACATCTGGTTCATGTAGCACCTCTATAACAGAGACACTGTCTATGGAGGAAATCATTAGGACCCACTGGAACAGAAGCAATCATCCATCTGCAAAACAGGAACATAATACAAAACAGACTGAGAATCCCTGCTGTAGAATTAACTGAATTGGATGCAAACCCTTTTTTTTTTGTCTGTATAAAGCACTCAGAATTTTTTTGTGATCTGCCTGTATTACATGTAGCAGTAGAGTGTTATCCAAAGGTAGATTAAATTAAACTTCTCCTCCTCCCAAGGGTCATTCCTTATAGCTAGAAAACAATCCCAAAGTTAAGAGAATTTAGTATAAGATTTACTGCTCACATTTAGACCATAGTTTTAACACACGCACAAGCAATAATAAAGAACAATTCAGTTGAAGAACTGAAAAGATGGTTATTATCAGAGTTTGTAAATAACAATGAATGTAAGAGTTCAAGTTGTGGCCACGGTCCTGTCCAACTAGATATGGTAAAAAGAAACAACAGAGATGTTCTCTTTCCAAAACCTACACTTTGGTGGCTTTTTCTGTGTTGTGGCTTAACCTGACAGGCAGCTAAACACCACACAGCCACTTGCTCACTCCCTGCTCCAACCCTGTGGCACGGGGGACAGAATTGGGAAAAAAAGTAGAATTCATGGGTTGAAATAAGGGCAGCTTAATAGGACAGGAAAGGAAGTGAGGATGATAACAATAATAATAATAGTAATAATATTTTTTTAAATTATTAGAACATACAAAAAAAGTGATGTATGATGCAATTGTTCACCACCTGCTAACCTATGCCCAGACTGCTCCTGAGCAGCAGTCCCTGGCCAGCTTCTCCCTTAGTTTATATCCAGAGCATGATGTCATAGGGTATGGAATATCTTTTGAGCCAGTTAGGGTCAACTATACTGCCTGTGTCTTCTCCCAGCTTCTTGTGTGCTCCAGCCCACTCACTGGTGGGGTGGTGTAAGAAGCTGAAATGTCCTTGAGTTAGAGTAAACATTGCTTAGCAACAAATAAAACATTGGTGCATGTGTTAGCAGCATTATTCTCATCTGAAATCCAAAACACAGAACTGTGACAGCTGCTGGGAAGAAAAATAACTCTCTCTGAGCTGAAACCAGGACACTCTGGTGGAGGGCATAGTTAATGATTTGGGATACCTCAAAATTACCTGCTAAGGCTCTTAAGCTGGAGTAGATGCAGTAGTTTAATATTCTTGCATGATCATCCTAGATCTCGTCCCGACATGGAAACCTAGACACAGATGCCTCTGTTTCCACCAGAAGGAACAGGGAAATGGTCTACAGTTCTTAGCAGAACATCTAGCTACTTACCAAAACAGGCACAATGCCCAAGAGGTGAAAAAGGAAAGCCATGAGCCAATGGCTTATGTCAAATGTAAAACTGCTTTTGAAATTGGCATTTTTTATCTTCCAGAAATATTTAGGGAGTGGAGAGGAGGCACAACTCTCAGACTTTAGGAAAACGTTTTCTTCTGCCTCTGAAGTATATTTCACATTTCCCTTCAAAACTGCCTTTAACAATATGTTTCTACTAATACTGTAACAGGGTTCCAGTTGTAAGCCAGGGTCCTGGTATCTTGTTTTTGAAAACTACAGTGTTACAATATTTATCACTAAATAATTGACATTTCTTTCAGTTTTTCTTCAACAAACTCCCCCATGTCAACCTCCTTGTTTTGGCTTTATAGAAATAGCATGCACACTTTTTCCTAGCTTGCTTATTGGACGCCTAGGTCACTTTTGCTGTCAGAATCTATTTCTTCAATAAAACTGATTTTTTCCCTTCTCGAGATATAGTGAAAAATGTGCAAGAGCTCCCAGTACTGGGATGTTGGTTACCAGGAAGGAGTCTCCAGAGAGCAGGCTAGGAGCACAAGCCTTGGACTACAAAGATTTATTTGGGGAAAGTTCCTACAACAAGGGTTGGAATTAAAATAATAGTAATCTAAAAAAAAGCCTTTGCTGAAGGACAAGTTTAAAGAGAGAAATGGGTATCTGTAAGAGTCTTACAACAGTCTTCTCTTGTTCAAGAAGATGGTTTATGTAATAGTCCATACTCGGTGGATATCTCTCAAGAAAGGAATTGAAAACACTCAAGTAGAAAAAAACCCGAACAAAAAGGTATGGGAATTCATGAATCATATAATGGTTTGAGTTGGAAGAAACCTTTGAAAGGCCGTCTAGTCCAACTCCCCTACAATGAGCAGGAATATTTTCAGCTAGATCAGGTTACTCAGCCCCATCCAACCTGACTTTGAATGTGTCCAAAGTTGGGGCATCTCCCACCTCTCCGAGAAACTTGTGACAGGGTTTTACCACCCTCATTTAAAAAACACTTCTTTCATATATCTAGTCTAAATAAACTCTCCTTCAGTTTAAAACCACTACCCCTTGTTCCATCACAACAGGCTGCTTAAAAAGTTTATCCCCATCCTTCTTTTAGGCCCCTTTCGAGTACTAGAAGGTCGCAATAAGGTCTCCTCAGAGTTTTCTCTTCTCCAGTCTGAACAACCCCAACTCTCTCAGCCTTTCCTCATAGGGGAGGTGCTCCATCCCTCTAATAGTCAAAGAAAATCCATCTGCTTTGAATTTCAAAGATTTCTGGTCTTCTTTGGGATGGATTCCTACAAAGATATATTCTGGGCACAATTGCATTTGACTAATTAGGAACCTTGTCACAATTCTGCATTTGAGATATCTTGTCCAAAGCTTTTCCTAAATGATTTTCTGTCTCTCCTCTGAGAAAGCCCACAACACCCAGTGGGTTATATTGTTTGAAATTCCTCAGTAAGGTCTGGAAAATATGTAAAACAGGAAATGATCAAGCCGGGAGTCACTGACAACAAATTTAATCCAAAACATTTGTAGGACTGGAGCAAGGCCCCAAAAGTATCAATGTGTCTGTATTACTTAGAATGATGTATTTTAGAAAGAGGGTTGTAGGGGAAATCTTCCCATTTAGCCTCTTGTAGTTTCACTCATCTATCACCCAACAGCATAATGTATGTCCCAAGGAGATTTGAAGTGAATAAAGATCCCCGCACTCAAGTGGCCTGAATGTCATCCCAGTAAAATGTAAAGACCTCTTGGAGAATTCCTAAGGAGACTGTCAGCTGATAACCTATTATGTCCGCTCTGAAAGGACCATGTAAGAAAGCACTGCCTCTGGCTATTTGTCTTAGATGTAATTAGTGTGTGTCAGATGCTCTCATGTTCCAAAACACAGAGTGGAGGTAACTGCAAGAGCCAGCTGGAGGCTGGCCCTGTGAAGTTGGTGCCAGGCAGTTTGAAACAAACACTGGCCTTTCCCACCCAGGAGTTTGCAGTGCTAAATTCATTGAAGGCAGGCAGGCGGGCAGCCAGGGACAGACTCAAGGAGGTAAGCATATATATATGATAAGGTAGATATCAGAAGAGGAGGTAGCCTTAATCTTGGTAAGTTGTTCTCAAGTGAACAGAAGAATAACAAGGTCTCCTACTCTTAGTTTAAAAAAAAAAAAACAAAACAAACAAAAGCCCCCCAAAAAGCTAACAAGGTATCTGAAAATAAGCAAAGAAACCATTTAGGTCAGTAAGCACCAAGATAACAGTTCTGAAAATATTCTTGGTCTCTCTTGGGAAGACAACTTTGACGCCTATAGCCTAAGAAGGCCTCATGCACCCTTTCACCCTTAGGAGACTGAAATGCCTCTAGAATAACAAAAACTTCTCTTGGACTCTGACCTGAAAGGCTGGAGGAGTTCTCCAGGTCACAGGGAGGGTGTGTTTCCACATAGCACTGAAGACTCATGATCTACCTCCACAGTTAAAAAGCAATCACGATGGCCCCAGAAAAACGGAGGGATATCAGTAGACCAAGGATAATTGCGGTTGGGTCTGCTGTGGTGTAGTTTTTATCACAGACACTTGCAAACATGCTTTTTTGGTTTAGTCAAAATATCAAATTATGCAGAAACATGGGGTATGTGCAGCTGATCAAAGAGATCAGGAAAGATAATGTCCCTAAGAGAGGGATTCATGGCCATTTACAGAGAAAGAGTCAGTGTCCCATATACTCACTTCCAGGGCCTCCAGGGAAATGGCCTCAGTTAGCACATACTTAAAACTGAAAAAGCACAGAGGCATTTAACCAACTTGCTAAATTCCAGCTTTGATATTAAAAAGGAAGAGCTCCTTTCCTAAGCCTTCAGTCTGGTATTTCTTTCTTTCTTTTCATTCATTCATTCATTCATTCATTCATTCATTCATTCATTCATTTCCATGCTTGAATTTGTGGGTGAGGACTGCCAACTTGGAGAAAGAAAAATCATCACATCTGAATTTTGCTAATTATTTGACCATGCTAAGCACTTGGGACAATACATCAAGAACATCAGCATAGTAGAATCACTTTTCAAACATTTCTCTCTACGGACCCACAAGAAAAACTGTCACATGTTCTACATCAACTGCTTCACAGCAAATAGCTGTAAAACCTGGTCAGCAGTGACTAAAAGCACTTAACATGGTCAGTGTCAGTTAAATATAAGAAACATTTAGAAGTATATGGTTTGGACTACCAAAATCAGGTTGTACCTATTAGTCGACATTTGGTTTAACAGAAGTAAAAATCTTTTAGATAATTCTAGAACCTTGAACTGTGCCCCCTGTGTTCATTAGTCATGGACTTGTGTACCTGGCAGGACACATAAATGTGAAAGAAAAATCTTCTTACCTGTAAAATACAAAGGGAGGTCCTATCAGCTTGCACTTGTGGCAGCTCACTGCAATCAACAGCTGTGGGCAGTGGCCTTTGAGCAACAAGTTTGCTGATCCCTATAGAAGCCTGGTATTTGCATGTGGGTGGACTCTGGCCAGCAGCCAAGCACTCCCACAGCCAATCCCTCCCTCCTGTCTTCTGTGGGATTAAGACAAAATAGAAAGGAGCTGAGTAGACTTGTGGATCAAGATAAAAATAGTTTAGTAGATGAAGCAGAAGTGTGCATGCAAGCAAAGCAAAGGAGGAATTTGTCCACTACTTCCCTCTCAGCAGCAGCCATATGTTTAGTTGTTTCCTGGAAAGCAGGGCCTTTGAATGCTAGTGGCTGTTTTGGAGGACAAGTGCCATAAGAATATTTTCCTTTTCCTGCTCATCTCCTTGAGTTTTGATTGCTGAGCATGGCTTGATGTTGCATGGAGTATCAGCTTAGTCAGTCTTGGTCAGATGTCCTGCCTGTGTGCCCTCCCAATTTATTAACTACCCAGCCTCCTCTCCAAAGGAGGCAGAGTGGGAAAAAGATGCATTCTTGGCACTGTGCAAGCACTGCAGAAATAGCTGAAGGCTGTTGTGTTATCAGCACCTTTTTAATCACAAATCCAAAGCCCAGCACTATACAGCCTGCTATGAAGAAAGTTTACTCCATCCCAGCCAGACTCACCCTATTTACCTTCATAAGAAAATACCAAGCGGGGGAAATAACGAGAGAACCACAGAAACTGCAGTTGTTAATAGGAACTAGTGAGAAACAAAGTCTTAACATCTTCAGTCCTAAACCAAAAATTATAGTGCTAGGCCTAGAGGAATATAGTGGGTGATACTTCATTGCAGGATATGGACTTCAGGTCTTGGATCTGAAATAACACCACATCCAACCAGTATAACAAGCTACAGAATTGGAGATGTATATTAGGACATCCTGGGAAATGTCCATTAATAACAACTGAATTAACTACAATAACTGCATGTGGCATTCTAATTTTGTCCTTTTTTCTATGCTAGGAGGAATTTTTAGGTCACGAACAAGAAAGCATTGCTGATATAATTCAGTAGAGCATAAGATCTGTTCATTTGTGGGAGGTTCTTGCCCAGAGATACAATATCCTGGATCTGCCGGATGTATCAGCAGGCACAGTTCTCCCCACATCTTCACCACTTAGGACTAGACAATATTCTGTGACTCTAATCTTACTGATAGCATCACAAAATTCAAAAAGCCTGGCAAATTATGGGTAACAATGTTAAGACGCAGAGACTGACGTAAAAGCTCAGTAGGAGAGCAAACCTAGTGCTCTATTAGCAGGAAAAGTCTGGAAACTGCAAGAATTTCATATCAAAGTCTTATCAACCTTGTCAATCACCTGCTTTGTTCTCCTGGGAGGAATCATAGTAAGGTGGCTTAAGTCCAAGAACATACTACTTTTGAAACTTTGTCTGTCCTAGACAAGGAGAAGTTGCCAGACTGTTCAGCTGGAGGTGTCTGCAGAACTGCACAAATATTTGACATGTCCTCAAGTGTGGTATAAGTAAAAATGATGTATAATACTTCATCTAATGCACTAACCTTCTATGCATTTTATGATTTTTTTCCCTATTTACCGAGCTTTTCTGCACCTTTATTGCTTTGCCACTTTCATGGGATTCTTCTGCTTAAATAGGCTAATAAAAAACGTAACAAAAGTTGTCAGTTTTGGTGGACAGAACATGGGGCAATTTTTTTCTACAGTCCATTGTGGAGTTTATGAACAGCTTGAGTGACTCCCTCAACAGAATCCTCCCTGTCTGTGGAACCGAAGTGGCATCTCCCCCTTGGCACCAAAAAGCCTTGGCCTAGTTCTTTAAACCCCCTTACCTCAGCACTGTCTTTTTCCTTATGTACCCAGAATGTCCCCAGAAAAACCCCCTAGAACCTCAAACCCTAAGACTGCTCCCTTTCTGTGAGTTTTACCTAAGGTACAGCGTTCATATCAGTGCTATTTAAAATTTGCAAGGAGAACTTTGATAAGCCTTGGAGAAGCCACACTTGCCATTAGGAGAAGATTATCCTGCAAAAAAACCACCAAAGACTTCTAATTCATTCAGATAAGTTTAGAGGGAGTGCCCTTAACAGACTGGCAAAAAGCATAAAGACCCAGAGGAAGATTCTGACACAGAGGTGCAAGTTAGGCATAGGTAAGTGAACAACAAAGATTTACGACAGTTATTTAGGACAGATCAAGGTCTGAAACACAAGATAAGGAGATGTATCTGGGGAGGCTTACAGCAACTTCCTTTTCTGAATGTGCTGTGGTCCTTTTCCAAATCTTTAAAGGTGGCTGTGCTGCTCACTAGCTGAGCCAAGGCAATTGTTCATGCATATTCCTGCCCTGTGGCAAATGTGAATTAATGTGTGATCTCTCAGCCTTCGCATACTGAGGCAAAGCTCAGCTTATCTTTTATTAGCTGCAGGCTAACCCTGCACACAGACCATGGCAAGGGATCATCTGATGTTATTACCTTGTTCAGGAGAGTGAAAGCTTCCACTGAGGCACTTAAAAATAAAGGCAATCTGACAAGTGTCAATAGTAATTAGTGACTACTTTTTCAGGGATAATGACGAGGTGAAGATGTTGAATGTCGCAGCAGTAAAGTCTCAAGTGAGCCACAGGTTTGAATAAATCATCAAAAATGGATCCAAACTGTTTGAAAGTGAGCTGTTTACAGGGAACTCATCGTAAGTACTCAGATTTGAAAGTACTTCAGTCTTTGAAAAAGGTTCTTGATTTTTCCAGTTGGCTCCAAACCTCTCAAATAATAGATCAACACAATCTCTTCCTTTACCCTTGGCACTCACTCCAAGAAAAGGTAGCGGTTTTGAAAATGTTTCCTAGGTGATTTCTTACTGAATTCTGAGAGCTCCAAGCAAGTCCAGGATGGGGCATTGGCCCCACAGCTTTCTAACAAAAGGCTAAAGAACCTACATTATTAAACAGTGGTAGGCTGAGCAGGCCCTGAAGATCTCTTTAAACCAGGCCTGGTGAGACCATCGGCAAAGATGAGATGAGTCCTTAGATGTAGCATTACCTTCTCCTTCCTAGGAGAAGACATGGATGATTTCTGTCAATAGGGTCAAATCCTGTCTGACTGTGAAATGTCCTGTGAATCTTGGACATTTTCTAAGCAAGGCTGAAGGATATTTTGCGTAAGGCCATCATTGCAGAGGAGACACTCCAAGTACCTACTCACATTGTTTCATTTGCTGTGCTCGTTCTGCCCCAGGAAAGGGGGGTATTTTAGTGGGACAGATCTGGAATAAGAGGCACAAAGCTGTGCAGCAGGGCACATCACCCCTCTCCCCACCACAGGCGGCCGGTGCAGATAGGAGAGATAACCCAGGCGGGCAAGGCTCAGCAGGTATCACTTCTGGAGCCAAAAGGTCTGCCAGCTTCACAGATGTGGGAAGAGGTAAAAAAACCATAGGTGACCAAAGGGCCTGTTTTACACTATGAAAGTACTACAGATTATCACAGAGGCAGAAGCCTTCTACCCACATGCCCTGAAAGCATGTGAGACTTCTTCCCGGAGCCTGGACACAGGTTCCGTGGTTACTTTCCTGGGAACTGAGGAAAAGGATTTCGATGTGTGCTCCATCAGGAACTGGATGGTAAGAAACGCTGGATCCTAAGTTATATAATTTCTTCGCTAGCTGTGTAACTGATGGTACCTTTAATCCCGTGTGTAATACTAATTGTCTCTTTTTGTCTTATTCCTGTGTAGTTGTAGTCTCTTTCAAGTCTTATGTCTGTTAGTTTTGTGTCTATTAAATAAATAATTCATTCTATAAGAGACTGAATCAGTCATTATTGAAGAACTCACAAATGAGAGTGGGTCTTGGGGTGCTGGCCACCTCAATGAAGCTACTGCCTGCTGCCGGAGGCCTGGGCAAAAGGCAGGGACTTACTTAAACCCACATCATCCATTTGTAACAAGCTGCTTTCCATTTGATACAGGAATACAGTTTCCCTGTGCCTTGCTGATCACTGGCTATTGCAATAGCCTTCTGATTGCTGCATTATGATAGAGTAGCCCATTTAATTTACACTTACAAGGAGCTGGCTCTCCCCGTACACCGTCTGATGCTCAGAAAATAATCTTTTCTAACTTTTCCTCCTTCCTTCCCAATATGCTCCATGCCCCTCAGACACAGTCATGCACATGGTGGACCTGCTTTCCAGGTGGAAGATCTGCAGGGACCAGCTGGAAGCACATAAATCAGCAAGCAAACATTATATAGTATGGAGTATAATTTCTACTAGAAGCAAACCTCTGTGCGTGTGCGTGTGCGCGCGCGTGTGTGTGTGTAGAGGAACACATCAGGACTGGACATCTTCTGCTATATAAATCTATGGAGGAGAAAGCATCAGTTTTTCTGTCAATCCAATTATTTTGGTGGCAGCAATGAATCAATAGGGAAATGGATCACTTAAACACTGTCACTTTGCACAGTTTAACAGCAACCAGTTCTGTTGCTTTCTTCATCCAGCAAGCCCAACTGAGGCTCAGATGCTGCTTCGAATGCATTCAGGATGTTTTCACCAAGTGCAAGGTCTCCGGCTGGTGATTTATTTTTCTTCATGATCTGTTTTCAGCAAAATCTAATTATAAGTGCAGCCTCCACATCTATGAGACAATGGTTCAAGGCTGCGTAGCTGAGTTGACAGTAAGGCTTATGGAATTGTCCATTATGGAGGGATTTTTGAGCAGCACTGGAGCTAGACACTTCTTCAGATTGCAATGCTGTTGCTCTGTTCTGCACTGTCATCCCTTGCCGCACTTGAGGCAAGAAGGGTCATGTGCAAAACATGACACCATGTGACAATTAATCTTAAAAACTGAAAATTTTCACTTTTATTTCCTTGTAGGAGAATCATATGCTATTACAGAAAAATAATTTTGAAGAAGCATGAACTTATTATTGCTTATTATTATCCACTGGCCCCAGTATAATACTATCTTGCTCATTTAAATTCTTCCCCAAAAGCATCAGTGTAAACAAGGGTTCATCACCTTCAAGTATTTCTTTTAGATCTGCAATAGGAAGTAATTTATGTGTGCTTACTTGTGACACCAATAATCTAAAGCAATTAATTTCTGTGAATTTCAGCTTTTCTCCTGACTTTATCACCAAAGACTGAGATTGGCTGCATGAAGGCATGTAAAGGATGCAATAGTTGCTTTACCTCAAGGACACCATACAGCAACAGCTCAAATAGTAAAAGTCACACTGCATAAAACCACAAAGAAAAACAGAGCTTCACATCTGACAACTGGAACATGACACAAGCAGGGAGAAATTATTTTTTCTAATTCCTAATTCCATAGAGTCTTATTCCACAGAAACAGTTCCATACATGTGTTGTGGGGCAAAGCTAATCTAAAGGCAAACTATGAGTCTTCTTTGGTTGGGGAATCCTTTAAACACATGAAAAAAATTAGGGGATTTACAGTCTTCTTAGGTCATCCATGCCATGGACACGGCTGGGAAAAAAAAGCTGAGCCATCTTTCTATGGGAGGATCCCTCAGCTGCTGGGGGGGACAGCCATAAGAATTTTGCTGAGTCGTCCGGAGGCTGAGGAGAGATCCAAGGCTGATCCAACCCACATTCTCTGATGATAGAAGAAGGGAATATGGTACAAAAGGGCAGCAACATGCGTTCTGCTTCAGTGCAAGACTCTCCAGAAGAGGAAAGGTGCCCATTAAAGGAAATTCAGGAATTTTGTGGAACAGGCAAGAAGATCTATGCCAGACTAAATTTGCAAATAAAGCATCAGAGTAAAGTTAGCTTTTGGCAAGGGAAATGCATTCCCCACCTTTGCTGTATATTAATTAACCAGGCCTTATACTTCAGGGAATAAAATACTGCCCTTTGCTGTTTACAGCACTTTCTGCTAACACGTTCTCTTTATGTAACCTGAACCTGTTCACTAACCAAAGCTCTAAATTGACTGCTAATTTTGTGTTGGGTCAAATTAATTTTGAAACCGGATTAATTAAAGCAGATGAAGCTTTGTTTATCCATTATTCATGAAGCTCATTGGAACAGGAGAGAGTACATTAGCTTTATTTAGGATATTACTTTAATGAACTCTATTTTTTGACTCTTAATGCTCCTTTTGAGCAGGAGTTCAGGTTTGTGTTGTTGGGTGGTTTTAGTTTTTTTTTTCCTTTGGTGGTTTTAGTGCAAACAATGGAATTGCTGATTTTCTGATTTCTTATTAGCTGAAATTTCTGATTTTCTGAAAATCTACATCTGACAATCTCCAGCAGTGACTGCCTCTTGCCATAATTCTGCAGAGGGAGGAAAGAGCACATGTGCATTCTGAGCAAGGATCTCCTGCTCATCCTCTCCTGATGCAGATGGAAACCACAGAAAGGAGAGGATATGCTCACTCAGCATCAGAGCCAGATAACCCTAAGACAGTCAGAAGAGGCTGCTGGATAAATAAAGTAGAACCACCTAACTGAGAGCATTTGAGTGTCTGTGTGGATGAGCCAGGAAAGAATTCGGTTCTTCACAGAGCAGTGATTTATAAAAGCTGAGCTGGATGGACATGAGGGTGAAGTGTGGGCTAGGAAGTATTACTGGAGCTATTACAGTGCTCTTTGCACAAATGGTGTATCCAGGCTGGAGGTGGTTTAGTTCTAGTAGCTCTGTGTAAGATAATGTATTGAGACCTGAGGTACTACTTGTCTCAGAAACTACTGGTGTCTATGAGCAAGTGGAAGACTGGAGTTCCTCAGAGTATACAGAATAAAAGTAGAGCTTTGCTCGAAAGTTGCAGTAACATCATATTTGTGAATAAAATGAGCCAAGCAGATGTAAGTTAAACAAAGGAAAGGTTGTCTTCACGGAGTGGATTGGACTAGATTAAACAAAATACCAAGATGCTAGTTAAAGAATATATGAAGGTTGGTCTGTGTACAAAGATAAAAGGACAGTTTGCAAATATGGAAGGCAAAATATTTAAAACTGCTACACTCCAAATCTTTTTGCTGCAAAACAACAAACTGATTGACAGATCGATCTCATTGCCACAGGATGTTAATGAGAACTGATGAAATTAAAGACAGAAGTGGTTACCTATACAACTGAGGAAAACATCTAGGTACAATAGTGAGAACACTGTAAAGGATCCAAAAATACATTTCAGGCTGTGAAACAGCAACAAAAAATTAGGGTGGAGCTTTCATAGAAATAGAAATATATTTTCCTTTTGCATAGCTTGGCTGAAGATATATTAGCCACTGAAAAACAACTCAAAACAGTATAAGAAAACACACATAGCAATCACTTGATCCTCTTAACTGTGGTATCTGAGTATCTCATGATCTCCATGTATTTATCCTCACAATCCTCTTATGTAGGTGGGAGAAAAATTTGTGTTTTAAAAATGAGGAAGTGAGTGGAAAGAAACAAAGGCTGTGATCCTCAGAAGTATTTAAGCACCCAGTTACTCTGGTTTCACACAAAGCTGCACTAATAAGGAACTGATCTTTGTTCTCAAGCTCTATTTCCCTTGTCACTGCTTTGCTGCTCTTTTTAAGAGTAGGTGGTCCAAATTTGCTTTTATAGCTATAATTTTTTTGTCTATCAACAAGAAAAGTATTTCTTATTTGCTTCTGAAGAGAAGGATGATTGCTAAGCAAAAGTATACCCAGCAAGGGGAATGTGAAGTGATTAGAGAGATCAAGGCAAGAAACCGGAATGATGATGTGAGACCTTATGTTCCCTTTATTCATGGCACTTTTTATTAGTGCTGTATTTTCAGATAGCTAAAGTGCTGTTGTAACATCACCAGAGAAAGCAGCAGAATCTGGAGAAGAGGCAGGAAAGAACAAAAGACTGTAAAGTACTGAATACGGGGGATAAAACTTAGACTAAAGCTGCTAGATAGAGTTGTGGCTGTTGAAGACTGAACCTCATTTAATGGGGCTGTATATCTGTTTTAGTTATCATTATGGTCAATGTTATCCAATAAACTTCTGTTAAGGAGATGGGTACTGCAGGGTATACTTCCTGTTTATGAGCTGGTAATTACCACATCTTGAGCTAAATACACTTGTAACTGAAGGCTGAAATTTTTATAGGGAATAAATTTCTTCAGCCTTGACATTTGTTAGCTCTGGATACAGTGAAACCAAGCTAGGTGGGGAACACCACAGTTTGTGCACAAAGATCTGCTCACCTGGCTGCTCCAGAACAGCTCTGCTCATTCTCACACTGTTTCCAGATGCTGGCACACAAAAGAAAAGATAGTCAAGTTAGTTTTATTTAGGAGCCGCTTTGGCTTTTCCTCTCAACAATAATGTTTTTCATCTGGTAGAACTGGACTAAAGGAGGGCAGCCCTCAGGTCACCCAACTGCTCATCTGCCATGCTTGGGGTCAAGAAGGTGATGGGACTGATGGCCACTGACTGCCCAAAGAGAGACTATTTTAAACAAGCTTTAAAGGTAGCTGAAGGGAATTTACTTTGAAACAAGTCAGCCCCACTATAAGAGTTCAATAAAAGTATGTCAAAGCCTCAGCCTAGAAGGTCTACATTTCATCTATCTCATGGCCATTTTTGGTCAGACCATCTTCTGTCACCTAGGACTGAAGGTGAAACCTGGGGTGAAGTGTTGTCTCCTCTGTAGTATGCAGGAGATTCACTGCTGATTTCATGGAGGAGCAAGTTAATTCTGTGTATCTGGCTGGGTGAATTGAAGTCAGGCAGTGGCCTGGCTGGCATGGGCAGCATGCATGACCAGAATAAATAGAATTTTCGATACAGTGAAAAGTAGCTGCCCTATCTCTATGTAAATTGCAGCACTTTGATTGGCTGATGCTTATATATAGGTTCCTCTTATGAAAGGAAATGAAATCTTGAAATCGGAGAAAAAGGTCTAACAAACACTCTGGAAAGGAGATATGATGAAATCAAATGCAGTGGGAAAAAAATAAAAACTTTGGAAATTAAGTGAATGCAGCAGCGTGGATTGGGATGAAATGAGGTGAAATGAATGAAATGAAAATGACCAAAACTGGCCAAAATTATACCAACTTAAATCTCGAAATCAGGGAATGAAGTGAAACAAAGAGACAGGTGAAGAAAATGGTGAAATAAAATGTCATTAAAATAAAAAATAATTCTGAAACGAAGTGAAAACGATAAAATGGCATGGGATGATATGAAGTGCAAGGAAATGGACCAAACCTTGAGGAATTGGTACTCATTGAAATCACAAGATTTCATTTCCTTTCATGAAATGAAGAATTTCCTTCACACAGCAGATCTGGCGGGGCGAGCGCGGCTCTCCGCATACAGACCAGGGAGCCCGGCAGCACTGGCAAAGGCAGTGCCCCATCCCTGCTCTCTGCACATGGCAGAATTTGCCCGGGGAGGCGCAGCCGGCGTTGGCAGATCCCTCTGAGCCACCCCAGCATGGCCGCCCAACCCATTCTGCTGCCACTGCAGCCAAAGGTCCCGTCCTGCGGACCCTCATGAGCAGATGCTGTGCCGGAGAAAAGACCTGGGGGGAGACGAGCAGCCCCTTCCTCGGGGGAGGCTGCAGCATTTGTGCCGCCTTGTGTGGGAGCGGCTGCGAGCTGGACATGTCGTTCCTGCAGCTGGTCCGTGGAACTCTTTTGTTTTCGTTATTCAAAATGTTGTCACAATCGTAGACCCTATCTCAAAGATTGCTTTTTTTTTACCATATCACCTGCTGAACCCCTGCATTGTTCTGATTGCTTTTTGTGAAAGTTCTGTCTGTTTATGTGTATTGTTACCAGTTATTAAGTGTTTTAATCTGTGCTCCTGTTCATGGCGAAGACAAACTCTTCTGAAGTTATGCTCCTAACTGATATTAATAAAGCTTTTAGGCAATTTTGTAGGTATTTTAGGGAAACCCTCTCAGTCAACACTTGAGGCTCTGGCCAAGCCCTAGCCCTGGCTTACTGGGAATTATACCATCAGACCGAAGTGTTTCTGCTCTAAAAGTGTAATCAAGTCACTTTGACCTGCTGATCTGATCTTACAAAAGCTGGACCCTCTTTTAAAGTAAACTTGGAAACCTTGTCCGGAAGGTTCTCCAAGTCCTCACTGTGAAATAGGACTCCCTAGTGGTTGCAGACTCTGGGTGATGCTGAAGTATTGAAGCAGTTGAAGATACTGCCTTGCTTATTTTTGCTCAGTGAGTGTTTGTTGTTCTATTGGATGTATTATTTTACTGTTCATAGTAAGAAAAGCTCATATAACGTTACACATTTTCCTGAATTTGGTTGGTTGAAATATGTTCGTGTTAGAGTTGTTACAACAAAAAAGTGGGGGTGCAGAGATGGGATATAACCTCCACAAAAGCCTTATATGTTCTTAACTTTTTGAATCTTATTCAGAATGACCTAACCCCTGTCCCACAAAATTTTGATGAAACACAGGCTCACTTAGGAAAAGATAACCTGGAGGTGAAGATACGCTTGTGTTTCCACGGATTCCAGTCCACAATGGGTACCTGCAAGAGTGGTTTGACCAGCCTTGGTTACTCCGGCTTCATCCTCAGCTCATGGGGAAGCTGAGGAAACAAGATGCATGGAGCTTGTAAGGTTCAGGCCATGGGTCAAATGTGTTCTAATGTTAGAGAGTTTTGTTTCGTTATTCTTTATATAAAACAAAAAAGGGGGAATTACGGAAGAGATGGGATGGAGTTGGGCTGCAGGCTGTCAGATATGCCTGCAGAAGCACATGGCAGCACAAAGGAGCACATGGTGGAACAGATCCTGGGGGGAGGAGGTGTCACGCGGCAGACCCCTATGGGGCGGAGCCTGCCGGAAGTTGAACGGCAAGTGACCCAAAAGGAGTACATTCACAAAGTGTGCTGCTGACACAGCAATGTGTGATAGGTCGTATAAGTGTATAAAACCAGCTTGCTCTTTGAATAAAGCGATTCAGCCTCCCTGCTGGACTGGGTCCATATTACACTCACCGACAGTAAGGGTTAGGCCTAGGGTTAGGGTTCGGAAAACCACAAAGCCCAGAGTTCCGGGGACACATGCAATGTGTAACACATGCCAAGGGGAGCGCAACACTGCGCCAAACTTGCTCCCTCCTATTCTTTCCCCTTGGCAGTCATATCAGCCCAAAGCCTCCTTTCCGGCTCCACCTTGGGTTACGCCTAGATTTAGGGTTATGCCTAGGGTTAGGGTTCAGAAAACCAAAAGCTCAGAGCTCCAGGGACACTTGCAATGTGTAACACATGACTTGGAGAGCGCAACACTGCCCCAAACGTTTTCCCTGCTTTCTTCCTTGCACTAACCTCAACCCAGTGCCTTCCTTCCGGCTCCACCTGAGGTAAGCGTCAGGGTTATGCCTAGGGTTAGTGTTCAGAAAACCACAAAGCCCAGAGAGCCAGGGACACTTGCAATGTGTAACACATGCCAAGGTCAGCGCAACACTGCTCCAAACTTGCTCCATCCTGTTCTTTCTGCTCTGCACTGACCTCAGCTCCACCTACGGTTACGACTAGGGTTAGGGTTAGGGTTACGCCTAGGGTTATTGTTCAGAAAACCACAAAGCCCAGAGCTTCAGGGACACTTACATTGTATAGCACATGCTAAGGGAAGGGCAACACTGCCTCAAATTTGCACTCTCCTCTTCTTTCCACTTGGCACTCACCTCAGCCCAATGCCCTCTTTCCAGCTACGCCTAGGTTTATGCCTAGGGTTAGGGTTAGGGTTACGCCTAGGGTTAGGGTTCGGAAAACCAAAAAGCCCAGAAGTACATGGACAGTTGCATTGTGTAACGCATGCCAGGGGGTGTGCAACACTGCCCCAAAGTTACTCCCTCATCTTCATTCTGCTCTGCACTCAGCTCAGCTCTGCCTAGGTTTACGCCTAGGGTTAGGGTTAGGGTTACGCCTAGGGTTAGCGTTCAGAAAACCACAAAGCCCAGAAGTACATGAACACTTACATTGCGCAACACATGCCAGGAGGAGTGCAACACTGCCCCAAACTTGCTCCCTCCTCTTCTTTCTGCTCTGCACTCACCTCGGCCAAATGCTTTCCTTCCAGTTCCGCCTAGGTTTATGCCTAGGGTTAGGGTTAGGGTTATGCCTAGGATAAGGGTTCAGAAAATCACAAAGCCCAGAGCTCCAGGGACACTTGCAATGTGTAACATATGCCAAGGCTAGGGCAAAAATGCCCGATACTTTCTCCCTCCTAACTGATTGGCAGTCACATCAGCCCAATGCCTTCTTTCTGGCTCCGCCTAGGGTTAGGGTTACGCTTAGGGTTAGGGTTCGGAAAACCAAAAAGCCCAGAAGTACATGGACAGTTGCATTGTGTAACGCATGCCAGGGGGTGTGCAACACTGCCCTAAAGTTACTCCCTCANAACACTGCCCCAAAGTTACTCCCTCATCTTCATTCTGCTCTGCACTCAGCTCAGCTCTGCCTAGGTTTACGCCTAGGGTTAGGGTTAGGGTTACGCCTAGGGTTAGCGTTCAGAAAACCACAAAGCCCACAGCTCCAGGGACACATGCAATGTGTAACACATGCCAAGACTAGGGAAAAAATGCCCGAAACCTTCTCCCTCCTAACTGATTGGCTGTCACATCTGCTCAATGCGTTGTTTCTGGCTCTGCCTATCGTTAGGTTTAGGGTTACGCCTAGGGTTAGGGTTCAGAAAACCAGAAGCCCAGACGTACATGGACAATGCATTGTGTAAGACATGCCAGGGGGTGCGTAACATTGTCCCAAACTTGCTCCCTCATCTGCTTTCTGCTCTGCACTCACCTCATCTCCACCTTGGTTTACACCTGTTCATCGCCAAGATTTGGGTGCAGACCATGCTGGGACCAGGGTTTTGTCAGGCAGGAGGATTTGCGGGCTTCTGGCAACTACGTTGCTGTGGAGTGCTGTCAATGTGTGCCGGTGGCCCGTGGTTGCTGAGGAGTAAAGGAGCGGTTTAGATGAGAGGGAGGGTGCGTTTGTGTGTAAGGTGAAGGAGCTCTGCTTAGTGCTCCACCCCACCCCTAACTTCACCCTAAACAGCACCCCTAACAGGGTGGAGAGCACACTACAGAGATTAGGAGTACACGATATGGGGCATGGGTTAGGATACAAGTCAGGGTACAGGTGCACTACCCCTCATCCCATCCCTAATCTCAGCCTAAACACCACGCATAACAAAACCATTTTTTCCCCTGCAGCAGCACAAGGCAGCAACCATAACACTGGGACAACACCAGAACCCTCATATCAGCACCACGCGGTAACCCTAACACCAGGACAACACCAGAACCCTCACAGGAGGACAAGAGCCCCTACAAAAATGTAGGGATGGCATCTACAGACTAGAGAGTGACAGGTAGGGGTTGGGGCCTGAGGGATATTGTCATGGTTTGACACTGGCCAAACACTAGGCACCCATGAAAGTTGCTCACTCACCCTGCCCTGCCACAGCTGGGCAGAGGAGAGAAAAATTTAATGAAGGCTTCATGAGTTGAGATAAGGACCAGGAGAAAACACTCCAAGGGCGAACCAGGCTCGACTTAGAGGTACAAAGTGAGTTTATTACTAACAAAATCAGAGGAGGATAATGAGAAGTAAAATAAGCCCTTAAAAACACCTTTTCCTCCCACAGCCCCTCCCTCCTTCCCACCGATAGCACAGGGGACAGGGTGTGGGGGTTTTGGTCACTTTGTCACCCGAGGTTTTCTTCCACTACTCCGAAAGTGTTCTTCCCCTGCTGTGCCGTGGGGTC
>VXBT01010117.1:1346921-1412898 GCA_013400235.1 Oriolus oriolus
GGAACTTATCACAATATTAGGATTTAGAACAAATTTTTGTAACAGTTTAGGTACCCCAAATCTGCCTCACTATTTCTTACAATAACAAACCAGTCTGCAGCATTGTTGGGTAATATGCAAGAATTTTCAAGAACAATTATATTTTCTACTGTTTTCCTGTTTTGGAATGGTTGTGTTTCTTAGATTTGAAAGAACAAATTGCATCTCTTGGGGCAAATAGTTTATATGCCGATAGGCCAATTTCTGTAATTATCAGGGAAGCCCGATTGCTAGAAGGTATTAATATTTTATTTAAAACCATTTACTAAAGAGTTTGCATTGTGTTAACTTAATATATCGCTTCAATGAAAAATCTGATTGCTCATTCCACAGTGCTGATAAATAAGAGAAGAAAAAGTTGTGCAGTTGAACTTTTATACCATCAGATATTAAATGATTATTGGTTTACTTTTTGCTAAGCCATAGCAGACATCTGTTGCATACAGGCAAAACCTTATAAAATGAAGGCCTTGCTGCCTCTGTAAAATCATGGCTCAGGCCTGTTACTTTGGCTAAGTAGAGAACGACTGTGAGAAAGAACCACAGCTGAATTAGGGGTAGAAAAACATGCTGCGTGACAGTTGCCTGTTCACATTGTGGTGTACGGTGGTTGGTTGAATTATGTTTGTAGTGCCTTAAAACTATGTAAACTGGTAACCGGCTGAGTGCTTAAAAAGGCCAGGTTTTTGCAATAAAGCAGCTCTCCTCTGCACCTGCCTGGGGAATCTGCGTTGCTTCTTATCGCAACAGACATCATTTCCCTATACATTCTCTTAAATGAAGAGTCTTTCACCTCCTCAGGATACTCCCGGTTTAGGGGCAGTAAATGGCTCCAGGGTTGCACTTCCCTGTTTGTGTTAGTGAAGAATTGAAGAGAGCAGGAGGGGGCAGGGTTCATCCTGAGTGGGAGGCAGATGAACCCGGCATGACAAATGAGCCACGGAGTGAAGAAAACATTGGATAAGGCACAGATATCCCAATCCCAGAGTGCTTTGAAGCCTCTTTAGCATGGACACACAGCACAAGGTGACACAGCAGAGAAATTCAATAAGATCAAAAAATATTCGTATTTTTAGATACACATTTTGTAAGACTAGCTTAAACAGAGCATTACTGAGCTGTGTGGCACTTCTAGGGATGGATACTTGTTCATGGTGACTGCTAACCTGGTCAAGCATGGCATCCTGATGGCACTACTTGGTCAAACCTCAGAGCAGAAGAAAGGGACAGGCAGTCCCTGTGGATGACTGAAACTGAGAAGAAATGGGACATGGATCCTTCCCTGACAGGTAATTAGTGCCCGCTCTTCTCAAGTTAAATTTTTTTAACCTTCCTGTCTCCAGCTAATGCCAATTTCTCCTGCCTTAGTAAGTCTTTTCAAAGCAAGACTGAACTGCAGCTGGCTGGCTGACTCTCAGCTTTTCCTTGTCCTTCCAATGTGAAGAAGAGAATCAAGAGCCTTCTCATTTAACTCTATTCGTATGTTTTGCAACTGCTCTATTTAGCTTCAGTCAAAATCCTCCTTAAAAATACAAGCACTGCTCCCTTTCCATTTAGCAGCAGGAGGCAGCAGCTGCCTGGCCCTGGGCACAATTACACCCCATAGCTGAGGATAGGAGTCAGTGGCAGCCTCATTCCCCCCAACTTTCATGAGCGAAAATTCATTTAGCAGCTCAGCATGGAGGATTCTGCACAGCGTCCTCCTTTCCTGAGAAGAAAGAAGCATTTGAAATGGCACCAAGAAGAATATGCACATGCATTGGCTGTTCCGTCTTTCAGTTGCTGCTGAGTTTCACTGTGTCCTCTTCAAACATATTTTCTCCCATCTATGTGTACTCCCACTGCACTCAGGTGTCTAGCACAGAACACAAACCCTTTTTGTTCTGGCTATTTGACTGGGCTAATCATAGTGTCATAGAATGGTTGGGATTGGAAGGGACCTTAAAGCTCATCTAGTTACAACCTCCCTCACAACCATTCAGGAATAATGTTTCCCTTAGTGGATAAGCACAATATTTTTAAGAAATATTTATGTCAAGACTCCCATATTATATTCAGCTTCTTGTCCTATATAACTGTACTAGTTTGAAAAATAAACCAGTGGGAGATCGCAAGTGAGAATTATAATTTAATAGAAAAATTAAAAAGAAAATAAATATAATAGTACAAGAGCACAGCCAGAGTCAGAATACAACCTGACACCCTGTTGGTCAGGGGTGGTGGCAGCAGTCCAGGTGGAATGGTCCTGTTGAAGCAGTGATCCAGTGGAAAAAGAAGGGTCTGGTCTTCACCTGAAGGGCCAAACAGTAGCTCTTGTCCTCTGGGAGTCCAGTAGGTAAGGGCTACTCTACTGTTCCAAAAGCCCAGATTATATCCAGGTGGGAATGCTTGGCTCCTCCCCCCTGGGCAGAGCATCTCACAATGGACTGATGTAATTCTGTGAGTCATGCGGTGGGTCTTTGATGGCCCATTAAACAGAGATAGCTCCCGGAGGGTGTTATCAGATATGAGTCATGGTGGGAGATAACGAACATTGCCCCACCTGCTTTAACAGCTGGTGAAGATGACAATAGAATACATACTTTTGGTTACATCCTGCATTGTAACCCAGGACAATAACCTGTCTCTCATTAAAAGTATCTGCAGGACTTAATGGCTCTGAACTCTTCAATATGTTTGCTAGATGTCTCAAAATTGTAGTGCCTAGATTTTGGGAAACCAGATACTAGCACATGATAACCCAGAGTACAAAGTGCACTTTGGCAATCTGAAGTTTAAATGCATATTGACTGGATATTGACTGGTTTTCAGCCTTTTCAACAGGCTACTATTTTGACATACTTTTCCACCACTATGCCATATAAAAAAAAAAAAAACCAGGAGTCACAGTCACATGAAAAGACTGTTTCAGTGCAAACTATTTAAACACATGTTGCTGAACAGTGGTTCACTATTAAATTGCTGGAGCAGATATATCACTTCAGGTAAGGTAACTCAAGCTCCTCTTCTGTCTCTTGCAGATCAAAGAGATGGCTCAAATTATGCTGCATGCAGTATACCCAGAATATGGTGGTTGCTGTCTCTAGGACACACTACAAGCCACCCTTCCAGCCTGAACTGATGCAGGTTAACTGTCTCCAGGGAGCAGGTACACTTGTTTCTACAAAGGTGAAGAACCTTAGCTGGAAAGTTTTGAGCAGCACTCTCTGGAAAGATTCAAAAATGAGGGATGGGAAAAGAAACTGGGCTTGCTTATCATACCTCAGGACTGCAGTAAAGATATCTAACCCTGGGGGCAATGTCTTCTGGGCTTAAGCCTGCTGTAGGGAACTGGAGACGTGCATTTTCAGAGTAAGTAAGATGCCAGTACAGTTTTATCTAGGCCTTGAAAGTCAGAGAGATTATCAGTAAAAATTAAATCTCTAGCTGGACCAGCAGCCATGCACCAGAGACAGTATCCAGGAGTCTGGTGAAGTTACACAGGTGAGGTTTCTGTTGACAGGATCATGGTGATGATGAGCTGAGTCTCGTGAGGGAAAACAGTCTTACCATGTGCTGGTATACTAATGCTGGCTAGGACTTCTAGGACTGCTGGTGACCAGGAAGACAAGCTCTTTCCATATTTACTTACACTGCACATTTGTCTATAATTTGTTCAGTAAAGAAAGCCTTATGGTTCTCTGCCAGCAAGGAGGAGACTAAGAGGAGACTAAACAACAGCCTGGGTCCCTTTTTGGGGGGTGGTGGTTTTTTTGTTTGTTTGTTTTTGGGGTTTTTCTTGTTCGTTTTTTTGTTTAGTGCAACTTATCTAGATGGCTATGCTAGAAACTCATCTGGGTGGAAGAGGAGAGAACAGGACATATCCTATTTTCTGACTGAAAGTTAATCTGATGGGAACTTCTGAAAGATAATTACGCAGTGGCCAAAACAAACGTACCGAATCTTTTTAGGCCATGAACATCAATCATGTGGGCTCTCTGAGCATTTGTACTGACAAGTAAGATATCCACCATCAGTCGTGAGGGGCTGTGCAAGGGAACAGCATTGTAATGGACTGACCCTTGGTCCACGCTCAGATTCGTGCTGAGGGATGGGAATCAGGTAGGGCAGCAATGCCGTTGTCAAGTTTTTATAATGAACTCTCCTCTGTCTCTGGATGCTGCTATGAAATGGTTTTGCCTCCTGTTCTCAGGGAACAAATAGTACACCAAGTGCTGCAGTGTTTCCCTTTGTCATCTAAGGAAATATATAAGTACTTAAAGTACTTCATTGGCACTCTATTCAATGCACAGTGCCAACAGCAGAGACTGGGGAATGCTGTTCAGTGGACTAGAACACAGTGGGTGCAAGTCCAGTCTTTGTGGACAGACTACTCACACTTGAGTAATAGACTGTGAAGCCATAAGCACTTCCCAGCTCTACGGAGCACCAGGTAACATGGGAAGCTGCACAGGCAGTGGTTCGGGGCAGTCTCTCTTGCAGGCTTCCATATTTAGGCAGTTTGGAGCCTCTCTGGAGCAGACACAAGAAATCTGTCAGTGACCTGCATGATGTAGTTTTAAACGGCCAGTCTTACACTGATCAGGCCAAAGGAGAGGAATTCCTCTCATGGGTGATGATCTGAGGTACCAAGGGAAGGCTGTGAAGGAACACTGATGAACACGGTCCTGCTCACACCCTTCCCAGCAATTCTATTCCCTGTCCATCTCACTGTTTCTGACAAGGCCGAGACTAGTCATGGTCCTATACTGCCTAGCATTGCATATACAGACAGGAAAACCACAGTGTTAGATGTCTACCAGTTGCACACGCTCTGTCCACATGTATAAAGAAAGTGGAATGCAAATGCCTTTGTTAGCACAGATGTTTGCATGGAGCACCTTATGTAAAAGAATCCTACATACGTTCCAGTGTTGTGAGGATGTAGATAGCTGGAGGGAGAACAATCTGATTTTAAAAAAAAAAAATTTTTTGTGCCATAGAATGGCTAAAACAGTATTAAATGCCTACATTCAAGGGACAAATCACACCTTATAATACAATTTTCAGTAATACTCATTGAGATCTTTGTAGTCTCCACTGAGTATACTGCAAAAGTTGTACACATCCAGCAAAGAATGTATAGAAGGAAGATGTCTAAGGGAGCCAAATTTTATGGTGAAATTTCTAGTTCTTTCATGGCTGAATTTAACATACTAAAGCTGAGCTCTTTGAGTATGAAGATCCTCATGTAGGCTCACTATGCTACCTAGAATGGGGATCTCATGTATCAAATGACTGAGAAACCTCAAAGAAATTCTAAAAACTGTTATGGCTGACGTAGTTTTAGTATGAGGTCATGCAAATCTACAAAATTAATTTTATCCTTTTGAAGTGAGCAGAATAGCTGTATCAGCAGGGCTGGACATGAAGTCTGCTGTTAATGGACAAATCTGTTTGAGTCTTTCACCAATGTGGGCTATTTGTATTAGTATAGAAGTAACCTTCCTAGATAAAATACCTGTCTTTCAGTCTCTTAGGATAAATATTCATACATATGTTCTAACCATATGCACAGGCAGTCCAGTTCTCCACTTTCCATACAGGTTAAGTCTATGTTTAATAACTATGGAAGTTCTCCCTGGATATACTCTTCAAACAATCTCTTACTTCCGTTCACCTCAAAGTTTTGGGGGTTTTGTTTTCGGCAGATATCCATTACCAGCATGACCATCTGCCTTCAGCCATTTGTTGCCTGCCACTCTATCTAGGCAGAGGAATGGATTGCTTGAGCAAGTCCTTCTTCCCCTTCTCTTCTCGAGAACTCAGAAAAGTTCTTATGCAAAGGCCCCTTTGAGTTGTGCAGATAGGCAATTCAGGCTCTGTATTCCAGTCTTTCATGAACACAGACTGATGCTAAAGCAAATGACTTCTCCTATGCCTCTTAAAAGGAAAGAGGCAATCTTCCCCATCCAACCTTATGTCTAGGCATGTTTGATTTGCCTTCTGACTGCACTAAACCCATCTTTAAACAGAGTATAATGAGCACAGTGTGGCTCTGCTGTCTTGTAATGCACAATTAGTTTGCTAACAACTTGTTTGAGTAAGCATGTGTGTTGCTTCATGTCTTTAAGATTATGCCTGAGCAGGAATGAAAAAAAAAATCACAATTCTCCTCCTGCTACTCCTACTCTAGCCTTTCTCTGGAGCATTCTCTCTCTCTTATGTCTGTCTTAATTAAATCATGCCAGTCCTAATTTGGGAATGCAGATTTTAAGCAGTGAGAGAGGAAGGAATCACACAGACAATATCTTAATTTTAGACAGAGACAAATGTGTCTTTTTCCATGAGGGAGTGGGAAGGAAGGAAAGCAAAGAAAAGAAGAAAAAAAAAAACAGTGGAAGAAAACCTCTAGGATGAAAATTGTACATTGTATCTGAAGTGGTGATTTTATCAAAGAGTACTGGGAAGTTCAGCTGGAGAGAATTCTACAGTTCAGACAGCACTCTGTTACCATCTCTAATGGCCCTCTAGCTCTTCTAGCTCAAGGTATACCACAGAACAGCACTGCACATTTCCATACAAGTACACACCAAACATTTTTATAGCACTCAGAAACTACAGGAGAAAACAGCAGGCGTTTAAACTCTATAGCTTCTCCCTTGCCCATCCATTCTAAAGCCCAGCATTACCTGTGGCTATTGTCTTCCAGAGGATTTCTCCATGTAAATAGTTGAATGTGTGTGTTTAGGATAAACAGAGTTCAGGGTTTCAGACTGTGGAGATTCTTTTGTGTTAGCATGGATTTAAAGGATGTTGCCTAGCACAGGTTGGATGTAAACAGCAGTTCCCCACCAAGCAGACCTTTGTTCCAGCCTGGGAGAGGTGGGGAAGCAGGGAAAGCCCTCAGAGTGATAAATATAAATTTGTCCTAGGCCTTGAATTGGTTTTGAATAAATCCACTCTGTGACTGTGTGCATGAGAAAGTATATTTAAGATGTGCAGTGATTGCTGTTTATTACTATAAATTATTTATTTCTTCCTTTCTCTGGCTGCTTCCTTCTCTTGATGCAAATTATGCACATGTGGAATTTGGATCTGAGAAATACAGATAGTAGGGGATTTTAGTTTGGTTCCCCAGAGTTATTCCTCCTTCAGATTCACTCTGCATTTTTGCACCTCAACTCTCATCACAGAATTATCTGCTCTGAGCCAGGATATTCCATGCTGACAAGCCTGGGTGAATGTCTGGAGATGGAGTTGCAGTTCAGTTTATTAAAAAGTGAGATGAAATTCAGGAACAATTGTAAAAGTCTATTTTCTTGCAGGTTACCTGTTCAGAATAAACCAGACTGGTGGAGGTGGGAAATAAGGCTTTGTGTCATCTAATTTCAGTGATCTGGTAGCCCATTTATGACAGCAGTCTTGTTCTGGTCTGCAGACAAATTATCCAGATACCCACTATGAGGCACTGGGCAGGTGATGTCTGCTTTTCTCCAGGTCAAAGAAGAAGAAACACAGGAAAGTCTACCTGGTCCAAAGAGCAAATAGGACATTGTCAGAAGGACCAAAATTAGGTTCAGTCGGAGTGGGTAATGCCTTGTCACAGGGGTGATAAAGTGTGCAGTGTGAGTCTTCTCTGAAATGCTGTGGTGCATTCACGTGCCAGCACAAGCAGAAGGGCTTTCTCTGTTTAGATTTCTTCTATTTAAGAGGCTGGTTTTCCTGTTCACATCAAACTGAGCTCATACTGTGAAGAGGCAATGGATTAAAAGTGAATTTCAGCAACATACATGCTAATTCACATAAGTTCAGCCTATGATTAAAGCCCATGGCCGGGGATTCAGTGGTAGATCCTCTGGATGCCATTGCATAGCCAGGAGCAGCTGGGTCACAGCAGACCCTCCAGTGCTGGCAAATCTCTTCTTCTTTAGGGATGTGGTTCAATTAAGCTTCTTTTAGCTGCTGGAGTTTTGTGAAGGGGCTATGATGAAAACTGCTCCAGGGTGTTCAGCTGGGTTTTTTTATACTTCGATTTGCAGTTTAGCAGACTCATCAGATTCCCAGGTAGCAGCAGTTTCTTGTGCTGTTGGAAAGGAACAAGTGACCTTTCCTCTCCACTGCAGACCTTGCTGCAGTTTCTGCTAGCCTTATAGTTATCTGCAGATAACAGACCAGCATAACACCCTCTGCATGGGACTTCACCTCTCAGGTCGCTTCCAAACACGAACTGTCTGCTAATTAAATAAAGGTACTCAGAAGTGACATGTTACAACAACAGAGGTCAGGGCTTCAAATGTAAAGGCAAGCCCAAATACCCCTACAGTTTCCTATGAGTTTTGCAGTCTTTCTCATTGGAAGGTTGCTATGTCTCAAGCAAGGTACAAGAATAATATTAATATTCTCAGCAAAGTTAATAATAAAAGCTGTTTATACACCAAATAATGCAAAAGGGAAAAAGGGAGAAGAGGAAGAAGGAAAGAAGAAAGGGAAGGAAGGCATTAAGTGAAAGACAATATCTATATTTTCCTCCTCCTTTCTCCTCTTTGTAAATTTTCAGCAATTCATTTGCAAACTTCTGCAGTTTTTCCTATACCAAGGCAACAGTTTTTTTCAAACTCAAATGGTGATATATTTGAAGCAGAAGGCTTTCCCTCCCTCTGACAGAACAGTTGTCAGGAACTGCCTTCTTAAAATACCATAAAGGACTTGAATTAAGCAAATTAGTTTGCATAAAGTCTCTCAGGTGTACATGGTCAGAAGAAGAGAACTCAAAACTGAAATGGTAGAAGACGTTAGAGAACAGTTGATCAGAAAGAGGTCCAGGATGTGGTGCTGTAGAGCATGAACATTACAGATGTGGTCTGTGTGGATCTGGTGTCCCAATCTGTATCTTCTGTCCAGGACCAGCTGGAAGTCACTGTTTCACTGTGTGGACTGTACTGTACCAGTTCCTGACTATGCCCATAGTGATGATTCTAAGCTGGCTTTTAAAAAAAAAATCTAAATGAGCTATCATGGACCTTAAGTTCTCATCCTCTAACCACTGAAGCACTATTCCCTTGACCAATTATTCTGACCTCTGAAATACTCAGAAATGCATTTTCTTCCCTCAAAGTCAGTTAGGGAAAAAAACCCCAAACAAATAGAACATCTTTCTGACACATATCAAATCTGACTTGAAAGAGCCCAAGCAAAGACAATCCAACTTCTTTGCCCAATAAGCTACTTTAATGTTTAGCTGACCTCATTGCTAGAAAATGGCAAGGTTACTTTCAACCTCCAAAGTTAATCTGTTTCAGAGGGTACTTTCTATTTAGCTCCATCATGAGAACTTCTTTACATGCATGAATGCCCTTATGCAATGATCCTAGGAACATGTCCTTGGCTAACTCACAGGGACTCACTGTCATCCTGGGGCGTGTGAAGGAAAGAGCGAAGTAACTGGGTAACCCATTATCCTTTCCCTGGTAGGATATTGCTTCAGTTTTGTGCAAAAAGATATGCAGGGATTTCCCAAGTGGACAGCTACTTCTAGATCTTTGTCTTCTCTGGTAAAACAGTTGCTCCCCTCCTTAAGATTCCCACTGTGTAAGTTTGTTTTTTCCTGACACTGGATCATTTCTGTGCCTTTTGATGTTCGCAGCACACTTTCAGGAGAACCGTGAACAAATGCAATGCTATTCCATTGTGAAAGAACCTTGGAAACAGTGGAAGGATGGTCTATGACACTAAAATATTGTCCCTCTACTCCTGCAGCTAAAGCTACATCAGTAATGAGGTCCTGGGACTCAGATCCTCCTGATAGCAAAGCTGTCAGCCTGAGGTTTCTCTCAAAAAGAATGTGAAATATGTTAACTTTCTGGGCCTGTCAGCTCCTCTGCTGGAAGCATGCAAACACTATGAAAGACCTTGCAATTTCTGCCAATTTAATTTCTGGCAGGTACCTTCTGTAAGAGAATTGGACTCACAGTGTGTTTTCTGACTTCTGTTTTGGGTGCTATTACATGTCCTGTGTTTCACTGTGACCTGCCTGAGTCCACATTTTGCAGCTTTTAAAGCTTGTTATCCTGCTCATGCTTTTAATTTTGCCATGTACTTTTGGCTTAAAGCACAGTATGGGAAATCAAAACAAACAAAGTGTACCTAGCAAGACTGCCCAATTGCCTTAGTTTCCCTTCCAAAGCTGGAAAGTGTCTTTGCATTGTATGTGTTTTGCTCTCCTTTATCGTTTTTGTAAGGAGAAAGCTGTAGATAAACTTCAGACTCTCCTCCTCTGAGGTGTGCTGAAATCTGCCTTTCTTCCAAACAGCCTTTTGATTCTGCTAAACACACCATAGCTTGGCCCCTGTTCTTCTTGACGCTTTGCCAAGCCTATTACCCATGTCTGAGCAACCAGGGAAATACAAGAATTATGATTTCCATTTGGCTTAGTCTAATTTTCACTACCTTTGAAATACTGCAATTGCTCTTGTTCTTTTTTTCTTGCCATTTTGCTGTTTTCCTTTTCTTTTTCTCTCAGAAAAACTGAATAATAAAAAATTCCTAAAATGAAACCCCTTTGCCTACACTTTTTTTTTATAAAATAATGACTTATTTGTTCCAGAGCAAGATTTCATTGTCGGAAGAGAATTTTATTTTACAGGAGGAAATGTGCTAATGAGGTCATATGTAATCAGAACATACAGAATTGCCTTACCATTATCTCAATTTCAACAGTTTTGGAAGGAAAGTGACAGCAGGGTATGTGTCTGTGTGAAGGAAGGCAGTAGCCATGGCTAGTAAAGCATTCCATGTACCTCTGAAGAAAAGTATTTGTTTTTTAGAAGGCATTATGCAGGGTGGAAGAATGAGCCAATGGGGACCATTGCAAAGCCCTGCATCCAGCAAGGAAAAACCTCTTGGAACAATGCAGGCAGGGGCTAACTAGCTGGGGAGCAACGCAGCATATGCTTGGAGGGGAACATTGCTGGACACAAACAATCCAGAAATTTCCAGAAATGGTAAGGATAATTTATTCATGGATGTGTTGGACAAACCACCTGAAAAGATGGCTAGAGCGGAAATGATCAGGAAAACAAAAGCAGTTTTATGATGAAAGCTGCTGTGATTATAAGGTGGTAGAATGCAAGTTCCCAAGAGATGAGGGCAAGCAGCAACATCACCAACATGCTCTACATGAAAGCACAGTTCAGCCTGTTTGGGGAAGTGACACAAGGATTCCCTGGGAAGCAGCATTCCAAGGCAAAGGAATGCTTTGGCACAGCTGGCTGGTCTTCCATGGCAGCTTCTTGAAGCCCAAGACTGGTCCATTTCAATTCACAGGAAAATGAGCAAGTGTGTCAGGAGGGTGGCCTGGCTGCAGTGGGAATTTCTGACTGAGCCCAAACAAGAAAAGGAAGCATTCAGAAGGTGAAAATAGGGTCAAACAATCCAGGAAGAATACAGAAGAGCAGCATGTATGGAGGATGGGGAAGGCCAAAACTTGCCTGAAATTGAAACTGTCATTGTATCTGGAGAGCCGCATTATACTGACAGATTTTTCCCTGAGACTTTCCAGACAATTGTGCCCAGGCCAGAGACTGGGGAGGAAGGAGGGGGAATAACAATATCCACAGCAGAGGAACACTGAGATGAGGACCACTTAAGCAAAGCAAACATACCCAGCCTGCGGATCCTCATGGGGTACTTCCAAGATTGCTGAGCAGGCTACTCTCTATCTCTTTGAGAGATCACAGTGATCAAAGAAGTTCCTTTAGACTGCAGAAAGGAAAGAAGAAATTTTTTTTTTTTTTTAAGCAAAGGGTGCAGAAAGATACCTGGAACTGCAGGTCTGTCCTCAGTCTCTAGAAAGATTATGGAGTAAACCATCCTGGAAGCTATGCCTAGACATAGGAACAACAAGGTCCCTGGGAACAGCCAGCACAGATTTACCAAGGACAAGCTGTCCCAACAAAACTGGTTGCCGTTTTTGAATATGGATGAGGGGAGAGAACTACAGGTTTCTCACCTTGACTTTAGTGAGACATTTGACAGTTTGAAATAACATCTTTATAAAGAAATATGGTTTGAATGAATGACTTAAAAAATGTGTGAGAAACTACTCAGACTGCTGAGTTCAGCTTAGGTATCAGCTGCTCAAAACTAGTTGACAGTCAGTTATCAGCTATGAGGGTCAATAGTGGGGCAGATACTTTGTAGTATTTTCATTAATGACCTCAGCAACAGGTCAGAATAAATTTTTGCCAAGTTTGGAGATGATAGCACATTGTATAGAACACTTGAAACACTGGACTACAGAGCTGTCGTTCTTGGTAAACTGGAAGAATGGTCAGACAGAAATTTCCTGAAGTTTGGTATGGGAAAATGCTTCATTCTGGATTTGGAACATGACAGTCCCATGGAACAGCACAGGCTGGGAACTGATGGCTCAGATTTGCTATGGGGTTGTCCTATTATAGGGACAGAGACTGCTTTCGTAGTGACCATAATTGCTCTGAGGAAGATGTCAATACAGCATCAGAGGAAAACAAGTCACAAAAGAAAAAAAGAGAAGGATAAATAAAGATTCGGGTCATCAGGCCATGCCATCAGGAGAAGCATAGCAGATGCCAGGCATGCAGCCTAATCTCACACTTAGGCTCAGGAGGGAACTGAGAAGTGCATGTTTGGGAAGGGGGTGGGACTGCTGCTCTACTGTTGCTGAGCAGAAGCCATACAAGGTCACTGGTGAAGGATCTGTGGCTAGGAAATTATTTGACCCCAACCGATGCACTGCAGATGGACTGTGACAGTTCTGACTTCAGGTCATTGTCAGACAGCCAAATGCACTAGTCCTCTAGAAGGAGACAAAGGATTAAAGTATCTCCTGATGGCTTCTGACATTGCTTATAATTTTATCAGGTGTGCAAGTACCCTGCAGTGATCAGGAACGTAACCAGAGGCATGTGTGGACCCACGTCATGGTCCGATGTCTATACGAGACACTCACTCTGCCACAGACAAACTGCCCTTCGTATTTCCAACTGATGTTAATCAAGATTCAGAACACATTCTGAGATGATGGCTGGAGTGCCAGGATGGTGCTACTGTGCACTCTTAAGGAGGGAATATCAGTGTTATGTACACAATAACATTCCATACTAAAATAAAAAGGATTAAAAATGTAATTGACATGGCACGATAAAGAATTAGACAGCAACAAAATACAACTAGAGAGGCAACTTCTACTACAAAGTAAACTTGGTCATCTATTACTTAGCTTCATTCCTGGTTTATTAGCATTATATTTATGTGGAGTTTGTGGCTGGTTTGTGTGTGAAAGGATTGCTGTGCAACAGCAACAACTTGCCATAAATTAAAATTCACCAAACTTACATGAAAAGAAAAGAGAAAAAGCAACCAGTTCTCAGGATGAATTTTTTCTCAACTGACTTCATCCTAGGCAATTAACTTCTTGTAAGAAGAGAACTATTTTGTGCCATGGGAAAGGGAAAAATATCTGTGTCATAAAACATAGTTAAGGCTGGCATAAATTGAGCCGAATTCACAAAGTACTCAAGCAAAGAGGTCAAGTGAAATTGCTCCATAAAGCAGTGTTCATTTCTAGCCTTTCTTCAGAGCTTAATCAGCAGAGCAAAAACTCTGATGCCCCATTACCCTGGTTTCAAATACTTGCTTCTCAGCAGCTCAGTTCCCTCTATGGTGACAGAGCGCATTCCTCAACAGAAAGAAAAGAAACCCAACAAACAGACCAAATCCCAAAACTTGTCAACTTTTCCAGTTCAATGCAACCTACTGAAAGGCAAACAGAGCCAACTTTTTTTCTGTTTCTGGCTTGCAGGGATCACCATTTCAGGACTAAAGATTTTCTCCTGAAAGAAAACAAAATAAAACAAAGCATGTATTTGATGGTTCATTGTCTATCTTTTTCTCCACCCTGCAAAAAGCAAAATCAGATGAACGCACTTTCCTTCATGGATATCACAGACATACCCGGTCAAGATAAGCAGCCCTTCACATGTCCAAGAAAATGTCATTTAACTCCGTACACTCCAAACAGTAGAATCAAGGTTGGAGCTGCAAATAAGGACCAGAAAACCTTTCTTTCCTCTAAGATGGGTCACTTCTTAATCACAAGAGTGAAGTTCCTGTGCCTAGTGCTTACAGCCATCGAGAGTAGAAGATATCAACCTGAAGTGTCTTCAATACCTTTCTACACAGCAAGCTGAACACTTCCCAGTGTGATTTGTTCCAACAGTGATCTAGCTGCAGGAACTGACAGTCATCTGGTAAGTGATTATTCAGAGGAGGTTTCCAATAGCCTTATCCATTTGGATTAAAGCCAAGAAAACACTATAGTTCATGTCTGTGTCTATGGATATTCTCTTTTCTCACAATGCCCCCTTTGCAACATAGAACAAATTTATCAGCAAGCACAAATGAGCTATTCATGCAGAATGAGCTGGGGACAACAGGCCTAGGAAAGCTATCTTGTCAAGATTAGTAATTCAGGAAAAAACTGTGAGGCAGGGTTGAGCTGCCTGCAACAGGAGAGATTAGAGCTGGCTGGAGTAACCTTCTTTTTTAGACCTCTAAGGGTAAAAATCTTATCCAAAAGAAGTCTTTAGACACAGCATTATATTTTAACTGCAGCAGATTTGTTTCTTTGTTTGGATATGGCCAGAGAGCCCTGTAGAATGTTTATTTCTATTTGTTGCAAGTTGTGTGCTCTGTTATTTAATTGTGCTAGGGCACAAATGCAAATGCTTGCACATTATTACCAGTGCTTTAATTCAGAATACATGTTGACCTCTCTTTGACCTGTGCCAGCCAGCGCTGTAACATAAAACCAGGTCACATTGCAGGGGGTGGCACCAGCCACAGGCTTTTCCAGGGAGGCTGTTCAAAGCAATACTGCTTCAGTTTGCTCCCTCTGGAAAGGACCATTTCAGTGACCACCTCTCTTGCTGTAAGGCGCTTGTGCACTACATGGCTTCAGAGAAGAAGCTTTCTCCATTGTTTAACCTGAGTGTTCTGTGTTCCCTTTGTCTAGGATGATGAGTATCAGTTACCAGAGAAAAACTCTCAGACCTGATTTGTTGATAGTTAATGAACAGCTTTGCTTTTCTTCGAGGCAGACCTGCATGGTGACACCATCTCTGAAGGCTTCTTGCACTCTTCACATCTTTTTGCAGATCCTGCTATGCACAGAACAGCTATCCGAGTCTCAGCCACAGCTGGAAGGCCTTTAGGTAACAGCAGGAAGAAAAACAGAGTGTGACTAAGTTAGGAGAAGAGAAAATAAAGTGTGAAGCAGAGCACAGACTTAGAAGCGTGTTCTTCCAAAGTATGAGGAAACACAGTGGTTTGCCAGCAGGCTGCTCCTTTTCAAGGCACATGGGAAAGACGCAGGAGGCCCAGCAATGATTTCTCTCCATGGAGTGGAAGTCAATACCAGTGTTTCCATATCAGACTCATCTTCCATCTTCTTATGAGCAGCCTGTGGCTTACCAGTGTAAGCAGGTCTAGATCCCATTGCCAACAGCCCACTCTGATTTCTCCTGCAGACTTGAAATCTATACAATGGATTGCCTGGCTCCAAAGCTGTTAGGAGCAGAGCCAGAATAAGCATCTCACATTATAAAGCAACACCTTTCTAGTGTGGGCCTTTTTACAAGCAGGTTCAAAAAGTGTAGACATTTTCCACAAGTTTCCTGTCTTTTTAAGTACAGAAGTGTGTTTGACAATGCCCAGTGATGAACAGAACATGAAGAAAATGGGTGTGGAGATACTCTTCCTGAACTGGTACCACTTCCAGCAAGGACTGGTGTTTGAGAGCTAGGTTTTGTTTGTGGATTCACGGACATAGTCCAAGAGCTTATTTTTCAGAAGGTACCAGTTTTACATGCAAGGTCCAGGTCTGGAAGGTGGAAGCTGGGCTGTGTCATGGAGACCTGGGGTCAGAGTTTTCCTGCAATGCTCAGAGGTGACCATTAATTAAGCTACTCTAAATACCAAGCCACAGTCTAATTATTAATGTTAATGGAATCATGGAATAACTTATATTTAAGAGACTTCCAGAGGTCATCTGGTTCCAGTCCACACTTAAAGCAGGGCCATCTTTAATCATGTTGCTCAAGGTCCTGCCTGGACTAGTTCAAAGCACCTCCAGGCAGTGTAAGAAAGGAAAGATAGACTCAAGCTGGGGAATATGAGTTATCATTTCAGAAGGTGTGTTTGGGAGAGCCAGGGAAAGAACAGAGGGTATGAACAAGAGAAAAAAAGAACATGATTTTGCTAACATAAATTGTTCATAGAAGCAAATGATGGAGTCAATTCTGTTTTTCCTCAATGGGGATGTAGCTTTTTGAAATTTGGGGCACCATTTCTGTGGCAAATAGCACATCAATAAGTATAAATAAAGCCTTAGGTGAGCATATAGCCTTACCTTTCTGCCATCTCTTTCTAACACCATTGTCTGAGGGAAATGGGAAAAAAAGGATACTTTGACAAAATAATAGAGTTTTAGTTCTTCCTATTTGCTGCATGTTTGAATGATTTATTCTATTTAGGCTATGGGAGGTTGGTGGAAGGAAGTGTTTTCAAATATCTTCTTCCAGAAAAATCTAAACTTAAATAGAAGAGAATGTTACACCACAAGTTATTTCATTATGGTCCTGTAATGTTTTCTTTCAAGATATCAATGCTCATCTATAAGATTGGAATTGGAAATATTCAAGTTCTTTAGGGCTGACCCTTGTAGGAAGCATTAGATATCATGCTAAGTATATTAACATAAAACCTCAAACAACATGTGGTATTGGAGGCACAGTTCAGAATCTATCCAGGAGTGCGCCAAAGCAGTCATTTAAGCTGTTTCATCCAGCAGGCAACAACTTTTTATACAGGCATAATTTTAAATTAGACTGACCTACATTTTACTTCATTTATAGTTCAGTAGGGGGTGCAAGAAACCTCCCAAAATTTTCAGAGTCAGACTGCAGTTCAGCATGGCAACTATAGCTACAGAACAAAGAGTATTCAAAAGAGGGTTAAATTCAGAGGAGGTTGTATTATGGAGAGGGGGCTTTGCTTCATAAGTGCTCTCACTCATTATCAATGGAAACATCAGTTCTAACTGTTCAGCTTTCAGTACAGGACCAGGCTTAAATCTTCACCACAATTTCTCTCACAGTACGCTGGTCTTTCCCAGCTCCTTCCATAACTGATCACAAATTGAAAGAATAATTTTAAAACACGGACCTTTTTCCTTATCAGTTGTAGAAGAAGTTAAAAGGATTGTAAGTTTATACTCAGCAGTAGGTTTTCCAGCCTCCTGTTAAGTCGTTCGTCTCCAGTCTATTCCTCCAGCAAGTGTTAACTACACAGATAATCCATGTATGCTACAGTGCTCATTTGCTGTGGTCCTTGTAGGGCATTTGTCTCTGCCTGCTAACAGCAGGCCTTCTAGCATTTCAAGGAACAGGCACCTGGAAAACTGAGGGCAGAGGCTAGGACTGTGACCATTCAATTCATCACCTGGAAGGTTAAAAGTAAAAATATAGCCCACACATCACAAAAGTGATCCTTGGCAAAAATAGACCAAAAAATCAGGAGGTTCAGGTTCCAAACATTTGTCTAAAAATTCAAATCTACAGCTACATTCTGCTTTCATGGTTTTCTCCCACAGAAAATGTCCGAAGTAGCTAGGAAGTATTGAAAACCACCATTTTGTTTCCACTCTAAGTAATTTGGTTACTTGTTGAAGCGAGCAGAGTCCTCATGCAGGTGCAAAAGGGAGCTCTTTATTCCAAAACCCCAGCCTTTTTAAGCAGTTAGCCAGTTATCAGTTTACACAGTTTTAAGGCACAACAAGCCCAAGTCAACCAACCACCATACACCACGAAGGGGACATAATGTGGACATGCAGCAGTTACGCAGCACGTCTCTCACATCTCTCACGTCTCTCTATTCTAGCTGAGTCACTCTCCCATAGTTCCCTTCTACTTAGCCTAAGTAACAGGCTGGAGCCATGACTTTACAGGGGCAACAAGGCCTCCATTTTATAAGGTTTTACCTATATGCCACAGTTACTGGTCCATATTTCTACTGGTAGTTGCTTGTACACCTTCCAGCATGCAAGGGCTACAAAGAAGAAACAAGAAGAAGGCTGATAAAATGGTAAAAATCTTAGCTGGCCAATCTTGGATTTAGAAGTTAAATTTTCTCTAATGGTAGCATGCAGTGAAGTCCCTCTTTTCTTATGCCAACTGCACAACCAGAGGGACTGTAGAGTGTTATCCAGACCTTATTCATATCCAATAGTTGTGGTGAATTTGTCGTTTCAATTATGCATGCTCTGAGAGTAGAAAGCTGAATTCATAATGAACTGTCAATGCCATCAAGGAGAAAATCAACTTCATGTGCTGAAGTAAGGTACAGAGTGTTTTTGCCTTATTCCTGCCTACAAAACTGTTTCCAAAGACAGCAGAAGGGAGATAAGTCTCATATGTGTAGAAAAACACCAGCACATTTACAGCATCTCTCATATGCATCTATTGTTGCAAATTGGCTCTATAAAACATACTCCTCCATCTCACCAAATAGCCAGTTCAGCCTCCCCTTCCTTCTCACTGGGTAAGCTCCCTAATCAACTCCCCGACTTCTTCACCCCTTGTCAGTTGATCACAATGACCCAGTAACTCCAAAATGCACTCTTGAGACAAAAATCACTTCCAAGTTTTGATGTTCAAATCAAACCAATCATGTTTGATGTTCTCTAGCAGAGAAATTAGTTTTAACTTTCAGATAGGACTGGGATATTTTTAAATATTGGAAAGGTGTCATCTTCTGATTGTACCCTCTCCTCTTAGAGCCCCATTTTCCCTCTGGCATGGTTTCCCCTACTCTGCTTATTCACCTTCATGACAAGCATAATCACAGTAACTCCATGCCAGTAGAATTGACTGAGTGATGGTCAAGCATAAAACAACTGTATTGGGTCAAAGAAATATTTGAAATCATTTCACTTTCCAGAAAAAAACCCATTTTCACAACTGAGGTTATTGACAGCACACATGGCCCACCAAAGAAAGGAATGTAAAACCCAGTACAAGATAGAAAAATCTGTGCAGCCACATCTCTTCTAACAGCCCCAATTTAAGGTGTAAGCTTGAAAACAACTACTGTCACATGTTCAAAACATGTTCCACTTTTGTCTTAAAGTTTTTTACAGAGGCGAGAGGGAAATGGTGAAAAACACTTTCAAAATGCTCTGCATTCATGAAGACAGCTCCTATATCGTCTTCTGTTGAACAAAGTCCTAGTGAAACTAGTCCACTGTACCTAGTGAAAACAAAGTCATCACTTCTCATTTTTCTCTAGAAGTTTTGTTGGCCAGAAATGTGACAGTTTTATGAGGCACACTGGACACCCAATATGCTGTGGATATGTAAAACTAATAACAGTAGCCTGAAAACCTGAAACACCGAAACAATGTGCACTAACTAGCTAGCTTTAATTCTCTCTACATACTCTTTAGTTTAAGTAAAGTAAGTACTTCCTTATCTGCCCAACTTACAGAAGAAGGAACAGCAGCACAAAAGAGAAGAAACCTCCTGACCCAAAGTCATAACAAACTTGAAATACAACTTGAATCTGAACCCAGGACTCTGATGTGACCACCAGGTTACCAAACACGTGATACCCACATGGAAAGGAAAAACAATTTTAAAAAAATCAACTGACTTGGTCACTCTGAAATCCAGCTAAAAGGTTTCCTGGTGCCATAAGGAGAGTACTGAACAGCAATGTGTCCATAAAGCCTTTTGTTTTCACACTGTAAGCATTGATTCTCAGCTTGGTCAGTCTGATGACAAACAAAAGACCATTTCTCTTTAACAATTGCTCAGTGGCCTGCACAAAATAAAAATGTTATTATCTTGATCTTACACAGAAAGGAAATGGAACCAGATAACCAAAACAGCTGTGAGAATACCTTACAGTGACTTATATACTCAGCAAATCAAAGCAGTTTTCTCCTTCTGTAAAAGGCAAGACTTGCACTAAAGAGGAATCATTTGGAATGGAACACATCCCATTCTTTCCCAAATGCAGATCTCTTGTATGGGCTTGTGAAGCTTTATCCTGTACAATGCAGTATAAACATAAGCAATGCAAGTTTCATCTGTCTTTGCCAATGCACTTGACAGCCACTTTAGAGGGGAGACATGAATTTATATTAATTTCAATGGAGCCTGGAATTAGGCATCCAACAAGAATTATTCTGATGGTGTTGCTCTTCAGTATGTCATGACTGATCAAAGATGTCAGAAGGATAAAGGGAGTCTCCCTCTGAAGATTTGTGGGTAGAGTTGGTTCTTTCAAGAGCATAATATTAAAGCATCAAGATTAAAGTGTCAGGTGTTTACCTTTCACCCAGAAGTTCTGCAAAGCACCTTGAAATATTGGTACTTCCCTCCTATAACTGGAGCTGAGATAAACTTTCAAGTCTTGACATTTTATTTTCACGCTCTGGAGGACTTCAGAGCACCATCCATTTTTAACACTCTAAAGAGAGCATGCCTATGTCAATCCATTTTTAATAGCTGTGATTAGTTGTGTTTCTTCATTCAACAAATAAATTCATTTCATTTGGATGGAAGGAGTAAGAAAGGGTAAAGAAAATGTGCTAAGAACCTTGAAGCCTTTCATGGGCCACATGGACCTTGCCCCAGCATGGCTTTAGTCTCCCAGTACCCTAATTTTCCATAGGTGGAATGAAGGTGCTCAATGCTTTTATGCCCTACTTCCCAAAGGAGAAATTGCATGCTTCAGTGCGCAAGAAGTGTCAACATTCCCTCTTCATTTTTTTCTGCCTGAACCTGGACTTTGTTCAAGAAATTCTGCTTGCTGTTATATTAGGGCTACATCTAGTGTTCAAGTATGCCCATAAATTTTCAAGATTTGGAGCATGGCTATGAAAATAAATGGTCGATCAGGATATTCCCTGGCAAGTTTTGGCCTGTGCTGTTGGTTTCCAGGCATGGTTGGTCTGACTAGACTCAGATCCTTTGCAAGGGATGTGGATGCTGGAAGCAGTCTCCTAGGAAGATTGAGTATCTCATCTCTTGGCTGAGGTGGTAAAGATGCTTCAAATTGGGCAACACAATCTGTATGTGTGTGTGTGTGTGTGTATGTGTGTGTTCATGAATCTTGGGTGCAGAAAGAGTTAGTCAATTGCTGTTTCAAAGGTGAAAACATTTGAGAATTTAAACCAATAGATTAAACCCCTTTTTTCCACTAACAAATAAGGCATACCTTCTTACTCAATTTAATTTTTGCTCTTTTGAGTTAGCATTTTCTAAGTGAAATGCAATAAAGAAGTGGTAAAATTAAGCCTTGATGCTTGTCTTAAAGTGGTCATACTACCATTTTACCAAAAAGATATTAACTTCTTTTGAGATACGAGTGCAATCGTAGGAGGCCTGCAGGTCAAAGAAATTCAAGACTGAAATCACCAGTTCTATTTCATTTGTCTTACACTGGACAAATTCAGAACAAATTCAGAGAACAAATTCAGACTGTGCCAAAAGGTGCTAAATTTAGTAGCCTTGCTCATCGAAAGAGCAAACAGTTGCCTCTAAACCAAATGCATTCTTTCTTATCAGTCATCAGCATGACAAAAGGAAGGATGAAACAATTTGTCTGCCAAAACAGACATACTGAGGCTTCAGGCACATGCAACACAACCAAAGAGTTAGCAATCACAGCCTGTCACTTCCACTATTCAAGAACACTCTGGTGACTATCTGTTGACAAATTGAAAGAGATTCAAAGAAAAAATGCAAGTCTCTTTCAATGAGAGAATATGCTGCCTTCTAGTAAAAGACTTAAATATGTTGATTGTACCTGGGTCATCAGAAGAGTTGCTATATCATGACCTAAAACTACCTACAGGGAGAATGGGAAAACGTTCTGACACTAAAGGGTAAAGTTATATGTCCAGATACTTGTTTGTGCTGGTTTAGAGCTCATTTTCTTCACACTAGCTGTTATGAGGCTAGGGTTTGGATTTGTGCTGAAAATGGTGTTGATAATCCAGGGATGTTTTAGTTACAGTTGAGCACTGCTTACAGTGTGTCAAGGTCTTTTCTGCTTCACCCCACCAGTGAGGAGGCTGGGGGTGCACAAGAACTTTGCACACAACTGGAACAACTGACCCCAACTGAAAAAAGAGATATTCCATACTGTGTGGCATCATGGTCAGCATATAGAGCTGGGGGAAGAAGAAGGAAGAAGGGGACGTTTGGAGAGATTTTTGTGTTTGTCTTCCCAAGTCACCATTATGTGTTCTGGAGCCCTGCTTTCCTGAGGGTGGCCAAAGACGCGCCTGCCCATGGGAAGTGGTGAATGAATTCCTTGTTTTGCTTTGCTTCAATTGCATGTGCAGATTTTGCTTTACCTATTAAATAGTCTTTAACTCAGCCCATGAGTTTTCTCACTTTGATTCTCTCCTCCATCCCACTGGGGTGAGTGTGAGAGCAGCTGCTTGGGGCTTGGTTGCTGGCTGGGGTTAAACCATGACACTGACTAAAGCTAGAAAAATTCAGATTAGAAATCAGGAATGTGTTCAGATCATTGTGATCAATGGGACAATTTACTGAAGGATATATGAATAATCTGTCTGTTGTAGTTAAGATGATGTAGGTTTAAAGACAAGAGTTTAGTCAGCCAGAAACTGATTCAGATGCACAAGTTTCTAGGTAGAATCATAGAATCATTTAGGTCGAAAAGAACCTTTAAGATCTTTAAGTCAAACTGTTATCCCAGTACTGCTAATCCATCACTAAACCAGGTCCCTAAGCACCACACCTTCATGTCTTCTAAATACCTCCAATGATGGTGACTCGACCACTTCCCTGGACAGCCTGCTCCAATGCTTGACAACCATTTTGTTGAAGAAATTTCTCCTAATCCAATCTAAACCTCCTCTGGTGCATCTTGAGGCCATCTCCTCTTATCCTTTCACTTCTTACTTGGGAGAAGAGATTGACTCCCCACTTCATTAGAGGGATTAAGTGCAAAGAGAATCAGTGGCTCAGGTAAGTGCTTGCTCAAGAGACTGAATGATTGACGGGGGAGGATCTCTTTCAAGAGAAATCAGTTGGACTGGGGGACAGTTAAAGTGTCCATGAACAAAGATTCTAAACGTGGAACAAAGACTTTTTCTGCATATGAAAAACATGCCATACCGTACTTGACTCCTCCATACTCCAAACTGTTTTTTTTTCCCATGGACTTAGCATACTGTGTGAATCTTTGCTGAGGAAAGAATATTTGTTTGGGTGTCTTTTTTGCAGATATGAATATCAAATATTGCAGTTATGAGATGGAAGTGTGTAGAGAAACACTGAGGGAGGGCAGGCAAAAAGCATACTCGATATTTGCATCAAGTTGTAGTTCTGTGCAGCTTATCCTGCTCAAAACGTCTTTGTAATCACTACATACACATGAATCCTGACTCCATACAATACATCCCTTGGAGCAACTGGGAAACTTAATTCATTATAAAAGCTTCAGGTCTCTTCTTTTGGAAGACACACTGTTTATACAGGGTAAAAAACTTTCAGCTAGATGGTTCATGCCTGTAAAAATACATAGTTGAAATACTGATGCAGAGAAATTTAATCCAAACTTGAGTAGAATTACTTGCTCTGATAAGCCTTCATGTTAAGAGTGGAGATACAGCTCAATCCCTCCTAGGCTTCTGGCTCTGCTAATATCTAGGCAATTGCCTTATATGAATATATGATATACCAAAAGGTAATAGGCACAATGTTACCTAAAAGAGAGTAGTATTATTCCCCTTCATTCCTGGATATCACTCTCAGTTTGGAGCCAGAAATTTCCAGACTGAACAGTTCCGGCATCACCACTGGCAGTGATAACTACAGCAACTCCTAGCTCGCCATGCACGTATATTGAAAAGGGTTGGGAAAATTATTCAGACAACATCTGTGTCCTACTTTGAAGTAGTTTGCGTACAGCTCTGCACACATCTGTTTAGGAACCTCATCTAAAGGCATTACCATCTTTTTCTCTTCATTAGAGAAAGAAAAAGCTCTTCCCAGATGCTTTCTTCTCTCAGTGTTCTTGTAGCTTCCTCTGTGTTTCCCTTAATATTAATTTGTCTACAGCACCATACTGAGTCATGAATATACTATTTTTCTGAAATAAAATATGAAAGGCAATTACTAGTGCTTTTGATTTACTTGCAGAAAACCTGCAGCATGTGGGTTTCTTTTCTTTTACTGACACATTCTGAACTGTAACAAATAATGGAGCTCTTTGACCTGTGTCTGAGGTCAAAGGAGTATTGAAGTAAAAAATGAACATGGAAATCTTTGCCTGCACCACTTTGGTGATGTCAAATCAAGATGCTAATGCCTTACAGACAACTTTTTCTTGGGATTTGTGTGAAAGAGAATGATCATAGCAGGTTAAAGATGTAAGGGAGTGTTTCACTTCAGTATTCACTGCTCATGTGCCCATTTTCAGAGCTGTGGGAAAAAACGGATGCATTTCTAAGAACCCCAGTTTGCTAAGGCACTGCACTAGAAAACCAGACATCAGAAATCCAATGGGCAATTCTACCGCCAGACACTTATTTAGATGCCAACAGCTATAAATCCTTGCCCTTGCCTTGCAATCTGTCCACCTTGCTCCGAGAGCTCCGAGACCAATAACACGCACAACTAGACCTAAAGCAGCCTGATGACTACGAAAAAGGAGAAAGACATGCATTGCTAAATGCAGTGTCACCTCTTCCATCAGCAGTCTTCCTAACGTGCTGACTTTGATACAAATGTCGCAGTCCAGAAACATCAATTGCCTCTTAACATTTAGCTTGACTGTGGCATTGATATGGCCATCTTTCAGTCTATTCAAGTGCTGAAAAATTTCAGTGGAATTAAGGTACTAGTAGCAATCAGTCACAGATTGAGATAGCAGGATTACAATTTCCTAATTTTCTTCTCAGTTAAAAGCCTCAGATCTATCTCCTGACAATTTCTGCAATGGGTTCTGTGTTATGAAGAATAAAAACCTGCAGCTATAATGGGGAAAAAATAAATGGATGCAAAATAAATTGTGTTTCACATCAAAGCAAGTTCAAGGGCTACACCACAATGTGTATTATTTATTTTCATATTTAATTCATCAAACATCATCTTTCTTTAATTTAAATAAACCTTATACTGTCTATTTTGATTATTGGCCCTGATCACTGAAGGTATTCCAGATGTGTCAGAAAACTCACATGCACTTTGTTGCTCCATACACAGGCCTTTTGCACATATACAGAAGCATAAAATATGCATATTTTCATGCATTTTAGAGAAAATATACTGTCCCTTTATTCCTTTTACTATTGCTTTTCTCTTTTAATTTCTCCCTCCTTTCCTAGACTGTCTTTCCAGCAACCATCTGCTCTCTCTCTTTCTCGTTTTCCCCACAACCCTTCACATTGTTCTATACTTAAAAGTGATTACAAATTTTACAGCGTCTTAATAGCAATATCCCCTCCAGAAAAATAACCACTCAACCCCACATCCCCTAAGGATTCTTCCTCCTGTATTGTTTTTCTCTGCAGTCATAAACCCTTCCCTGAATTTTTCCCCTTGTTTCTTCCTTACCACAACCGCACTTGATTTTTTATCAGCAATAAAGCTTAAATCTCTAAGCCTCAACCAGTGCTGTTTAAAAAAAATTTTAGAAAAGCTGCTATCATTACCTTTGCTATAAGGTGTCCATGCTAAAAATAGCATTATTTGATTAAAGAAAAGATAACTGAGATGCTCATCCATAGGATTAGTGTCTCAAGAGTAGGCAGGATCAACATAAGGTAAACAATAATCCATCCCTGAGTTTCAGTATTACTGTTGCAGAGAATGTGATGAAGTGAGAATATATTTCGTCCCTTGTGACAGTACAATCAAAAAGGAGAAAGATCTGTGAAGGGAATGGTCATCTTGGAAGACAAGGTGCACACGAGGTATTTTTTCCATAGGAATTGAAGGAGATATGTTGTCTCAAATTAAAATCTACAAGGCTTTTTGAGAAGATGGACACCCATGCATGTTCAATCATCCTCTCTGTAATGTACTGCCTGTCCTGGGGAAGGCAAATCCTCACCGACACAACGGAAAGCTGGGAAAATGCTGAACACATCCTTGGTGCCAGGTTCAAATTAATGATGAGGTTCAGCATTTCCTAGAGGGTTTCTTACAGGTTTTTTTCTGTGGGCTTTCCCCACACAGGAGGTCATGCAGTCCAAGTCTTTGCACCTCACCTCAAAATCTACAGCACAGCTTTCTCCTCCCTTTCAGAAGAGGTTTAACAATGTTGTAGTGGGTTAACCCTGGCTGAAATACCAAGGCTGCTATGTCACAGTTTTCCCCACTGCTGTTGGTGAAGGTATTAAATGGAGTCATATATTCCTGGGCCAAGGCTGAAGACCCTTTGCCTGTCCAGCAAGTACGCCTTGCATATCTCTTTATATATTTTTTTTAATATTCAATGTTTTTCCATAGAAGATTAAACTGTAAGTCCAAAGTGACTCAGGAGAGGAAGGGAGAGGAAAAATTGATGAATGCCCCTTGTAAGAACAGTTATGGAAGCAGGGTGTGAGGAGATAAGCAGTTTCATCACTCAGTATTCCATGGAGAAGGTCACAAATAGTTTTAAGGAAAGTTGCCACAGAATGCTTCCTCCCTCTGCCTTGATGGCATCAGTTCAGTGGAGAGGGCCCCTGCATTGCCCAGGCAGCACTGGGTTGAAAAGCGTGCTTTCATATGGAATAGTGAAAAATCTGTTTTTCAAACACAGAAAATGCCACACTGAATAAAGCCTTTCAGCTGGCTTTCAGATTCAGTCACCCCTGGAAATAGCCACAAGCACAATTTGGTTGATACCACCCATATAAGCACAGTGCTTGGTGACCTTTACCAAGTGCTTTCTAAAGGTACCATTACCACAGTTCCTGACCCTTTAGCAATGATATCCAGATCCTTCAACAAGCCATAGATGCTTTTCATTGTAGCATCCATTGGGATCAGTATTAAAAAAAAAAGCTGTCAAATAAATCAGTGATCACAAGCACTATAAGAAAGGGCCAGAGGCTAGAAATAAGGAGTAGCCTTCCATACATCCTGAGGAGTGAGTTAGAAACTGCAATTTGTTTTGCTATCTTATTGTTTTCTACTGACTTTGATAAGGAGGGTTTTTTTTTTGCTCTAGGGGGTTTTGGAGAACTCTAGACAGGTGGTCTCAGAAGGACAGACACTGCCTTTATTACAGAGGCAGGGAAGTACAAGATACAAGTCCTCTTTGGACAGGCCTCTCTTAGGCAAGACCTTCTCTTTAGCAAGGATGAGGGAAAAGCTGTCATTCTGCAAGGACAGAATATACCGCCTATTTTTTAACCCTTGTGTTTATAACTTATAGTGACAAAACCATGAGCTGCAATTGAAGTTTTGCACTTGAGACATTTAGGTCGGTCCCAGAGCACTTCTGAGGCCAGGTTATGCCTGACCTCCAAGTGTTCCTGCAGAAAAGAGCTTCCAAGGTCTACTGCAAGCAAGTGTATTTTCAAAAGCAGGTATGGAACTAGCTCTTTATGACCTCTAGACTTACCAAAGCTGGTCACAGCTGGCAACATGTATGCAGAATTATTGTGTAGGGACACACCTGAAGGCATATCCTAACATGAGCCTTCAGTGTTATCCCAAGAGCAAACCAGGATTAAAAACAACCCAAAGAAGAGAAGAACAGCTTTAGTACCTACCTTCCATGTTGTTGCTTGTTCCCTCCTTTACGACACCACAAATCAATCTACACTGGGTATGGTATATTTATTTACAATACCTTCTCCAGTTTTTGGTTGTCCACTGGCTGTATAGAATTCAGGAGGTGAAGCCCACCCAGAGACCCGAACCCAAGACTTTTGTTTGCATCTCTACCATATCAGTGGGAAATTGCTGCACTTGCTCTCATCTCAGCTATTTCAGGATTCCAGTTATCTAGACTATAGACATCTTATCTTTCACTTCTCTATAAATCATTACTTTGTAGTGCACTAAAAATGATGGAAATCACATTTGTTTTCTCATTCATTTCTCTGTTCACACAGGAGGAGGGGGATCATCAGCTTGAAGTTCATATTGTCTCTTTGAAGGGTGAGAGAAGCTGAGACATGAGATTCACTTTCAATTAAAATCCAAGAGTTTTCCCTGCTCTACCAGAGAATTACCATTGCCATTAAGAAAATTTATCCTTACGGCTCCCTGCAACAGTCTGCTTCTCAGCTACCAGTTAACTTTCAAAAGTTGTCTTAACTTAAAAACACCCAGCCATAAACAAAGAAAGAAACAAAACCCAAACAAACAAGAAATTCTCTGATATCTTCCTCTCTGCTATCCTTAGCCTACAATCCCTCATGCAGCACATAACCTGTCTACCCACAAAATACCCTTAGGAGCCACCAGCTGCTTTACAGTGTCTTGGTATTCCTTTGGCCTTCAAATTCCACCTGGCTTGGAATGAAGACACCTATAGATGTAGGAGACCTCATCAGGGACTCCAGTCTGTGTGTGCTGAAGCTGCTGCTCGTCTTCTCTTTCTCTTAAAGTTGCCTTACCTCACTGCAATTAACTTTTTTTTAAACTGTGGTTTTGTCCTCAGTATGCTCACAAGTATCTCTTAGTAACATAGAAACCTGAGCAACAAATTCTTTATAAAAATCTTTAAAAAACCTGTTTACTTGTATCATGTACCACATCTGTCAGATTATCCGATGACTTTACTGAAATTAAGGCAAGTAAAATTTAGCCCAGGGCACTAGACTGGAAATCCTGAGCATTTTACTCAGCTTTGGTCTGATGAATGAGGTTGTACACGTTACTATCTCCTCTATGCCTCAGTTTCCCCATATATAAAATAGTAATGAGCTATTAAACTCACAAAGAGCTTTAAAAGTGTTAGCAAATAAACTTACCATAAAAAAAGCTGGGTATTATTGAAGGAAAGGGAGTTTTTAAAACGGAGAGATCTGTATTTAAAGGCTTGTGAAGAATTAAAAGGTGCTGAAATTCCTTCCATTTGTGTGGATTTCATTTGCTGGATGATGAAAGAAAGAGACAAAGGAGTAATCAGGCATATACAGTAGATTGGTCTGTGGAAGTGGTAAGGGCCAGGTACCTGCATTCCTTTTCCAGTTGCGTGAGGATTATGAGCAAATATCGACGTATATCAGGTTATCTAGGCAGAGGAAAATGCAGTGAATTTCTTACAGCTGACATGATCTCCCATCAACCGTGTGCTCCACTGCATTCCAAACCCAAATTCCCACGGTATTTATGTACCTAAAAATACACTCCGCTGCCTAATGGTGCTCTCAGAAGTGCAAATGAAGTGCTTACACCCCACTGCAATCACCCTTAGTCTCTTTAGGTGCTTTACAAAACACCTTTAGGTGCTTTACAAAACCTTAGCACCCTAAGTGCCTACCTTCACCTGTGAGCAGCTAAAACAGCTCAAGAAAAGAAGCATTAAGTGAGTCCGGAGTCTAAATGCCATCAAATGGTCAGGACTATAGGAGCCTTATTCAGACTGGTGAAAGTAATGGTCCAAGATGGATTGAGATTGCAGCTCTGAGTCTTTGCTTGGCACAGGAGTAGGGCAGGGCTACACCCAGGCTTCTTACTGCGAGGCCCTCATGTTACAGCTGGGGGTGTTGCTGTCCCTGTAGCATATCCAGGGCTCTCACAGCTCTGGATTGTTTGGGATTGTCCTGCTGATCACTGCCACTGTTTGGAGCAGCAAACTGGGCTTGCAGTGAGTTTGGCTTGCAGCTGACAAACCTGCTACACCTGACAATGCGACCATGGGTCTGAACACCTCTGAACATGTAGCATGGGCTTCGTACACCTATACCCACTCTTAGGATAGAAGAGCCAGACAAACAGGAAAAACCCATTCTGTGGGAAATTATCCTGCTCCAGCTCTGTGTGGACATGTTCCTGTGGAGGTTCACTGAATCTCTCTTGTCACTTAGGCACTTTTGAAGGCATTATTTGGACTGGGTGGCTTTTCTTCAGCTGCCTTTTCACAGACAGACTTGTCCCTTATACTTCTTTACACCCCTCCCACTGGTTTTCATTTCCCTCCACCAGTTCTGCTGATTGCTTTATGGAATTTAGGAACTTTCTAGAAAGGAAAAGCTGGTTTTTGTAAATTCCAGTGCTTTATGCAGCTGAAATCAGTGTCCATTCAGAGCATGTTTATGAAGAATTTTGGTTTGATTTGCAGCTTGTGTAAGCATGCATCAGCCTTGCAAAATAAAAAAGATTGCTTATTGTTCTGTATGTGTAGAGCAAGATTTCAAGACAACTTCATCCTGTGCATGAACAAAAAAGGTATATGAGCCCAATTAATTTTCTTTCTTTCTGCATTATTTTCTAGTCTTTGTGTTGTGCTGGTTTTGAAAATAAAGCAAGCAGTTTCCAGACCTCTTCCAGAAAATTTAATTTCTCTTCCAGTCTCTTCATGTTGTTTGTTTATTTTTGACGGTTTTCTCTGTTGAGACAGTGAAAATATGCTTGGCAGTTTCAAGTTTAATTCATATATCATTATAGAACTTCCCTATGCAATCTAAGAGGAAATCATAATTTTCCTGTATGTCTTGGGATCATCCTGTAGAAGATGCTAATGCACAGTTGCTTTGCTGTGATAGATTTAGTCTGTTGGATGGCTGAAGCAACTTTCATAAATAAGGGTTTATATCTTTGATGTAGCTACTGAATCAAAGGGAGCTTTATACCAATTTAGCAGCTTCCTGATTCTTGGGACATTCTGTTGACGGGAATATTCTTCTTGGAAAGTTAAAACTCCAAATGACTAACCTAGTCACAGCAGCCTTCCACCCTCTCTTTCTGTGGGGTAAAAAATGAAAATTACAAGTGACATGGGAGCAGCAGCTGGTTCTTCACAGAAAGGATGAGTAAGCAGTGGGATTCTTTGTGGGAGTTAATAATGGATGTCCATATTTTGCACAGGCTGAGAAAGCAATGAGATCTTGTGAACTGAGAGCACGCAGAGGAAATGTACTTAAGTGGTTGTTACAATACCCCCTTGAGTCCTGCTACTGGTGCCTTTTCAGTGGGAATATAGCTCTTGATATGACCTGACATGGATGCTCACAGGAAGAAGGAAAACTTCCTAGAAGAAAATCTGAAAAAACTTGCAGAAGGAGCTGCAAGCTTTTGTGAGTTCAATGGAGCAGAGCCCAGTGGGAGAAAATGTGGCATCTTGCTAATTAATGGGCTGAATTTTCAGGCAACTTTCAGCTCTCAATGGGCTAGTCAACTCCATTAATCAGCTCAACCCTGCGTGGGTCTCCTCTAATAATGCTGTTAGTGTCACATTGTATTAATAATCAAAATTAAATGACACTCCGCAAGTCTGTCTTTCCCATGTGTAAATGAAACCTGAAGTCACACTGGTAGTTTTCTTTCTTTTATAGGATTTTGCAGTTATTGTTCTTTAACACCTGTTTTGGAGTGGAGTTTGTTTGCTCAAAATCTCATTAAAATCCACAACATTCAGCAAATGCAGTTTCCTATTGTTTTGTTTTCATTTATTTTTTTAATGAGTATAAAAATTAAAAAGGCACCATTATGATGAGCATCCAGACCTCTCTGAATGTCCATGGACTTAATCCCCAGGAGCTGTAAGAATCCTTTTTCAAGCACAAGTCCACCATTTCTATGCTGGGTTTTTGGTTCACTTGAAGCCTGAAACTCAAAATGATGCTGATTTAAAAATAGCACAGTCAGCCTGGTTTGTAAAGTGTGCAAATAGCTTTCAGGGGGCAGGAAAAACAAAGAGGAATACAGGAGTGAAGGGCTACATCCATTTCCACACCGCATGCAGATTTGATTAGAGACCACCAGCTGAAACATGGCCAGTGCGTACAAGACCAGAGCACAGCTTACACTTTGATTTATTTGCTGTAGGGGCGAGATTTTGCTGGAAGTATCTTAATCAAAGCCCTGTAACACATTCCTCAGGAGAAGTTAATCATTAGCTGAACCTCAGTCTCTCAAATAATCTTTGAATCTATAAGGAGATCTAGTAAGAGCCTTGTGTCTCCCCAAAATCTTTCCAACAGGACTTCTTTGACCAGTTCACAGACCCGCATCCTGGCATAGAAGAAAAGACATTTACATCCTAGACTATTCCTCTCAGGATTTTTCCTCTAATATTCTATGATTAACTGTTGAATTTTAAAGTTCTGTTTCAATTACGAGTTCTGGCTCAGACTACCCAGTAACTAAACTTTATGGTGTTGGATTTAAGAAATATAGTAATTGTCTATTACTGAGATTAAAAATTATAGTCACTGATATTTTTTAACTATGTCTTCATTCTCTTTCACTTGCTCTAATTTGTTATGTGAATTCCTTAGCTGTGAGCTGCCCAGACTGAGAATATATTTTGCTATTTGTGTCCAAAGGTTTCTCCACCAAGCAATTTGTATACATCACAGGAAAGGTGGGGTATATATCCATGAAATTTCTGGGGAACTTAGCATGAATATCAACTTTATTTTGGAAATGTTGCTTCTTTTGTGATTATATAATCTCTCACTCAACTGGCCAGGGTGATGTCCTCAGCCAGCAAAGGTCTCTGAAGGCAGTCAACCAGCCAGAGAGGCCTGGGCCCAGTATTGTCCCACTACCAACAATACCTGTCTGTCCCCTAAAATAGAAACCCCAGAATTTGCAGATATATCCATCTGAGTCCAGGACTGACCACTGCACAAGGGGAAATGATTTCACAGAGCCAAAAGAGAGGAGGGATGCAAAGAATGCAAGCAGCAGTAATGAGAACAAATTGTTGGGTCAGTCTGCCCGCCTCTGGGCTGTAGCTGTGAAAGGCAAATCATCTCACTGCTGCTGATACCAAAAGCACAGAATGAGGCATTTCCTGCTTTCCTCATCACACTGAGCTCCACAGTGACCAGGTGTTTGCATTAGCCTTGCCTCTTGTACCTCTTTACATGCCATCACTGTCAGTCCAGCAGCAGCCTTAAGCTCTTCCCAGGGTCACCCAACACCCACAATGTCTGTTTACCAGCTTGCCCTGTCCTCTGGTCAAGCTACTGAGATCAAGGTGGGGGCAAATTCAAGAGTGTCTCCTCAAAACTGTGGTCTCTGAGCAATTTGGGACCACAGGAGAAAAATCTTCTCTAATCCACTTTACCAGTAAGTTTCTGACATCTGTTTGTGTTTCTCAAGCACAGTGGCTTTGAGGTCAAACTTCAGCCAGGTTATTAATGGCAGCAGGGCCAGAAAGTAGATGAGCCATGGATTATTAGTGGAGACATGGCCCTTTTTACAAACGGGGAGGAAGCAAAAAGTGGTAGATGAATGTCACTAGGACCTAGAGACTGCAGGTAGGAAAGAAGACATGCTTGCAGAACATCCCACAAAACTCTCCACACCTTTACACCCTGTGACAGTCTGATTCAACCTGCAGCCTTCTAACCACAGTCCCTCTGATCATACTGAGCTCTTCAAAAACCTTCACTCACTGCAAGGAACTTGTAAAGGAACAAGTAAGGTTTTGGAGTCGGATCAGCCATCTAATATTGCCCTGAATTAATTCAGGTGTGATGTAGAATACATCTTTAGGAAGACACCAGTTTTGATTTAGAAATAGGATCCTGCCAGCCCATAACACATAGGAGTCAAAGGAGAATATTAGCTCCAAACAAGAAAGAGAATTATGGAGTAGAAAAAAGAACTTCACATATAATGTGTCACATTTTCAACAAATGTTAAACAACTCAGTCTCTGAAGCCAGAAGAACTATGCTGATTTATGCCATTGTAAGAATCTGAGTCCAGAGTTTTAGTACTTTTTTTAAGGAAAGCTTTGCACTTCATTGTAATGCTGCTGTTGAAAGAACAGGTGGGGGTTTACATTTCTGCAGTTTGATGAAGTGTGCTGTACTTTGTACCTGATAAGAATAATATGTTTATTTATTTATTAGGTGGATAGAAGAGAAGATTTATGTCCTTAATGATGCATTTCCCTTGCTTTTACGTATTTGGTGTTGCAAACGACAACTTTGTAAGTAATGCAACTTCACTTAATTACAGCTCATTTTCTTCAAAACAAGTAGGGACATGAATTTTCAAGGGGACTTGCCTTTGTGGAAAATCTGAAGGGATAAAAATGAACTGCATATCTAAAAGGACAAAGAAATGGTAATAAGAACCAAACTGGAATAATGCTAGACGTCAAGTCAGCTGGTGATTTTGCTGTAGAGAGACCAATTCCTCTCAGTGATTTGGAAGGAGTAAGAATTATTAATGCAATTAATGCAGAATTTTTTTCCTTTAAAAAAACAGTTAAAGATTCCCATCCCTAGAAATCCTCAAGGTCAGGTTGAATGGGGCTCTGAGCAATGTGGTCTAGTGAAAGGCGTCCCTTATTCCAACTGGGAGGTGGGAATGAGGAGATCTTTAAGATCCCTTTCAACCCAAGCCATTCTATGATTCAAGGATATTAAACATGGTACGATTTATTTGTTTGGATTAAAAATGTATTTTCTGTAGGATCAATGGCATACAAAATGCATTCAAAACATGAATGGACAGTGCAGAAGCACTGAACAACCCAGCTTGTTGGGCACAGTTAACAAGCCAACCGCATTAGCACAGGTGACCCAGGAATACCCAGAGCCCAGAATAATGTCTGGTGGCTGAACACGCTTTACTGCTCAGGTGCCTAAAGTGGTTACTAAAAAGTGAGCCTAATGGTATCCACAGGACTGGCTCAGAGTTTTGATTTGCAGAGAAATCAGCCTCCACGAAAAGCAGACAGTCCAAGGATGCAAAGGGAAAATAGGCAAGAAGTCATAAAGGAAATTTGAGCCATGCTCAAGAAAACTTGATTCACTGTAAATGTTGCTGAAGATGAAGCTCTTCAAGAGGGGTGCAAGAGCAGGCGGGATCCGGCGGTTGAGCTTTGTGCAGGCAGGATACATTATTTGAAGAAACATGCTGCGATGATTTCAAGTGGCATTCATTTCAAATCAGTTGGTGAGTTGCTGGCAAGACAGAGTGGTCATGTGGGTTTTTTACGAGAGAGGAAGTGTTCTCGTGTTGCACCACCCAGCTGGAGTATGAATTTCATCCCTATAGCCACAGACAGCATGTGCAGGTGTCGATTCTTTTGTTCTCTTTCCCTCCTTTGGCAGAAGCAGTTAGAAGGCGTTTTTCTTGACATGACTCTTTGTCAAAAATAAAAAAAATCCTATGGAAAACACTCTGTACCATTTCAGACACTGAAATACAGAAACTAGGCTTGATAGATAAACATCTACTGGTACATGATTAAATTATTACAATCTGTCATGTTAAGGGATCCGAGATCAGTGCTGGCTAGGACTTACCTGATGTGTGTCAATACAGCATGGAGCTGTTTTTTATTAACCCTCCTCTCTCCTGGCAACATCAAATAACATGGCATTGGCAGTGTAGGGAAGGTTCTGGGGGTCTGTCCCTCTAGCAGAGGTACTCTGGTCCTCCTGATCAGTGGGGCTTGTAAATTTTCTGATGTAGTTTCTGATGTAGTTTCCTGGTTTCAGGTGTGATTGTATTCCTGAAATCCACTTGTCATGCTAATTTTTCCATCCTTTGTCTCAGCGCAAAGACAAATCTTTATCTGATGTCTAAAATGTTTTACAGCATTCTCAAATTTACAGTTCTTTTATCCCACATTAAAGATATTTGGTTACTTTAATTAAAAACTGTTGTTACGTAGCACTTAGGCATTTAGCTAGAGCACTTTACTGCTTCATGCTGGAGTGATTATTCAGAGTTGTCATCCAGGGTGTCTAGGATAGGTGTTGTATTATTCATAGTATAGCTAATCACCTTCTGGTAAGTATAAAACCTCACATTTGCTAGCATTGTGACGCCAACACTTAACAAGAAGTTCCTACTAGACACTCTCCTTGTGACAACACAGTTTTCAGGAGTCATAGGGGAAAACAAGGGAGTGAGGTTTTGTCTAGACTACTGTGTAGTAGACTGCCTGCCATGTAGGCGGGCACTGACATTTGCCCGTAAGCTGAACTAGAAAGATGCAAGATCAAGATGATTCACAATCTGGGAGTGCATTACCAGGGTCCCAGACCTGAGGTGATATTGCAGGCCTCTTGCAAAGCTGTATTAGTTGGAGGGCAGCAGCCTTCTAAGATGTTGTGGTTATTGGCAATTTAATCCGATATCACTTCTACCTAACGGGGTCATTCCAATCCCTCAAAGGTCAAAGTTTCTCATCCAGCACAAGAGAAACAAGGTATGGACAATAACAGGGAGCTGATGTCAGCTCTCCAGGAACCCCCTCTGAACCCGAGGGAACTGTTGGAATCCCGGGGAACCCCTAGTCAGACTGACAGCTCTGGTTAGAAGTCAGGCACTGCTGCCTAAGAATGAAAAATCCATGAGAGGCATGGAGACGAAAAGTTAATATAATATTAAAACTAGAAATATCCATTCTGTCAAATGAAATGCCCTGCTGCTTGATCCCATTTACTGGAGTAAGGCTACGTTTTTAAATTACATGTCAGATATAATTTTGCACTGTGGACATGAAATGTGGGACTGTTCTTTAAAGGAAGCAAATATCACTCAGATCCAAGTGCCTGACCAATAGTGAGCTCTCTTGAATAATGGTTCCAAATTTGGCAGCCAGCTGCAGCCTTGAGGGGGGGTTTGGAAAGGGGCCATGGACACTGACAGCAGTGTCCAGTGCTGACTCAGGAATCCTCATTTCTCTTGGAGGCATCCCTGTTTTGCAGTGGATTCTGCCAGGTAGGCCCAGAAAGCAGAACACCTCCACACTTCCCTTAGGATCACATAGCAGTGAGCTCATTTCAGGGAGAAGCCACAGTGTTTGTGCAGGAAAGGACAGAGACAGATGAACAGGAATAGGAACCAAGTGACCACATCTCCTTGTGGGTTTTCTGAGTCAAATCAAGAGCCACTGGGCTGTGAGCACAATAGCAAAAACCCAAGTTTCCTTTCCTTTCTTGTGCAACAACACTTCTGAATACATATTCAAACTTACTTCAAAAGGTTGTCTTCCTCTTACAAGCCATTTCTCTGCCTTATTTTGTTATCCAGTCTTATTGTATCTTTACTAAGTGTGCCTGTTGGGATGTGAAGGCAGAATCAGTACCTGTGTTTCTACTACTTTCTGTCTTTCTCTGCCTGAATTTTCATGCTAGAAGAAATTCTAAGGGTGATTATCTACCTTACTGATGTGATGGGAAGATTCAATCATTCTGTTCTTTAAATTAAAAGCCTTGAACACCTAGAATAGAAGGCAGTCCGCATGGGCAATTTTTAATTAAGTTTTCTCTCGTTGATTCTAATCCATACTAATGTCTACAGGTCTCCAGGCAGATCCGAGCCGCATGGTGCAAGGTGCTGCATGAATCTGGGGAAAGGAATTCATCTCAGCTGATTTTAGCCACCCAGAAGTGAAGCACCCATGCTGTGCTTGTTGAAAGGGTTCTCTCTACAGCCTAAAACGCAACAGCAAACCAGCCCATTCTGTGACATATGTTTTAGAAAGGTGGGATTAGTCTTCTGGAGGTGCCTCTGTCCATTAACTAAATAGGAAGCTTGTCTTGGTGTCTTGGTCGAAGGATGCTCAGGTGACAATCGGCCCTGGTGTGTGGTCTTTTGCACCACGGGAAGAAATAGCCCTCAGCCCATCTGAATTCTAATTTCTGCAGCAAACAATGAAACAGGAGAAATTAGAAAAACAGTACTGAGTGGTGAAATTACTTGCACATGTGTCAAAGTAGAGAGGGAAGCAGCACTCAGACCTACTTGCCCCCTTACCCCAGTGCTGGGTCACCAACTCAACTGGAGATTCAGACAGTATCTCCCTGGCTCAGTGAAGATGAAAGCTGGTTTACCCAGGATGAGATTCCAAAGGGCATTATTTGCAAAGGTTTCCATGCAATCATGTCTCACTTTCCCCAAGAAGGAGGCAGAACTGAAGGAAGCCTTGCAGATATTTGCTAAGATCTCTGATTTTCTCCCTACAGGAAGCTCTTCACACCAAAATTAGGTTTGGGTGTGTTGGTCTCCATGTGATTGTCCAAATGAAGTCTCTGATTTTGTCACAGTTTGATATCTACACCAGGTACTGCGTGCTCAAGAGCCTGTCCTTGACAGCTTTTTAATCACATGAATGGTCAGTTACAGAGTTGGATTGAGTTGAGCATAATGGATTTTTTTGCTTCATTTTCATTCTCTCTCTCTATTTACAGATTTTTCTGGGAATAGACAAGAATTTCCTGTAATGTGTTTGTTATTTGAAAAGATTCATTCATTTTGCAAGCAAATAACTTTTAGCCTGTAGATTGTTCACCAGTAATTTGTTGAGGATATTTGGAATGCATGCAATGTTGGTTAGATACATAATTCACTTCATATTGTTACTGTGCTCTGATTGTGTAATTTATATAATAAAATATAAGGCAAATTATGAATTTTACAATTGCTTGAACAACAGGAAATTTACTCTCAGTGAATATTTGCAGATTCTGTCTCAACATTCATTTTTCATGAGCTTTCATACTGGCAAAGATGCTTTGCTACAATATTTCTGGAAAGCAAACACCAAAAGGATCTTAAATACAGACGAAACAGTTGGGGAAACAAACTTGCATTCAATGGAAAGCACTTGCTGGGTTCATCCAGGACTGCTGCTGCATTGTTTTGCCCAGTCCTTCATCTCCCTGCTAGTCTGAAGATTGAAAGCATCTGTCAATGGAAATAATAGAGAGTGAGAAAAACTGAAAGTCACTGTGTACCCACCACTAGCTCCATGATTCAGGACTCCAAGTCCTGAAGCACTGGATAGCTGAAACAGACTGCCTCCAGCTATCTTCTCTGCCTCTTCGGGAGGTCTCTCCTCCACACCAGCTGTGCCTTCCTATTCATTTACCCAACACAGACATTCACCCTCTTTCCTTTTTTCTAATGATTGGCCCCCTTGCACCCTGTAGAGCACCCACAACTGGGCCCAGGCAACTGCAGCCACTTCATGGCTGCCTTTGGGCTCCCCAAGGGTGCAGGTGGCACTTCTCTGCCTGCCCAGACCCCATGCTTGGGAAGGCTTCAAGGAAGAAAGGGAGAGGCATCTGGCTCCCTGCTGTGGCTGAGGGAACATCTGAGCACCATGGGACAGACAGCAAACCAGACCTGGGACACACTGCCAAGTGTAGTGCAGTGCCGACAGCTTTGGAGCAATCCCTTCAGATAGCAGAGGTTGCTGGCTTGGGATTTGTTGGTTTTTTTTTTTTTTTTTAATTCCTTTGCAGTTGAGCTCTACCAAGTTACTCAAGTGAAGTGTGGCAAAGCTTGAAAGCCCTGAAGACATTATTTATTTACTTTTACAAATCCTACAATAAGTCAGTTTAGTTGTTCTGAGGTTGTTTAATAATTATGGACTTTTTTTCTGGTTTTTTTCCCACTCCTTTCAGCTGGAGAATCCTTTGGTTCTAAGCTTCAGAGCAGTCTAGGTAAAATGATGGATAAAAATCATGGCATTCAATCCACAGGCTGAGTTCTCCCACCTGCTGCTGGTCTTCTGCTGACCCATAGACAGCTAGAGTGGAAAGGCTGGGAGAACTATTGTATTGATCCACCAGTAAACTAGAGCCAAGATTTTTAAACTTTGCCATTTGTCTATATGCGCCCACATACGTTCATGGAAAGCACTGTCCCAATGCACTGTGAGCAGTGGAGCCTTATTTGACCCTATTTGCCTAAAATGCCCATCACCGGGGCTAAATTTTTCCTTATTGCCCTGAAATTGGGGAAATTGCATCAACGTTGCAGTTGGCCACAGTCATCCATGTGGACAATTGAAACATGTATCACGTGCCTTTCTGGGCTTGGCACTGTGCCCAAGGCTTCACCCTTGCTCGGTGCCTGTGCACCAGTGACTCTCCCTCTGTGGAACAATGCACAGCGCGGCACGTGCCACTGGGGCTGAGGCAATCGGCGTAGGGACTGATTGCCATCTCCTTGGTGGAGGTATAGGAACATGGCTGCTCCAGACATGGAAGTGAAAGAGGACAAAATCTCTTCTGCCAGCCTGCATGAAGCAGCAGCAGCCTCCCTGTGCAGTGGCTGCTCACTCTGTACACGCCTGGCTGCAGCCTTTAATTAACTTCCCTGGCTGAGCAGAGTCGTTGCTAATGAAGCGGCTAATTCTGAGAGCAGGGGGCATGTTCCATCACTTAGTGCATTCCTGTGATTCCAGAATCCCATCATACCCCGTTTTCCTCATCAGTTATCTCCTTTTGTATTTTTTATATTTATAATTCTACTTCTCTCCTTTCCCACGTGGGTGTCTGTGCTCTGGCTTCAATTACATTTCTGCAAAAATCTATCTGAGCAGGGTACAAAGCTTCAGTTCAAGATTTACCAATATCTAATCTCAGGAGAAAAGTGCCATGTGAAGTACAAACCCCAAACTGGATTTATGTGTTCACTTGGAATTAACACAAGCCTCTGAATGAGATTTCTTCCTTCCTCAGAATGAATTCTGTCCATAACTAGTCTGACAAAAAGAAAATAAACTTGATTTTTTTCTTGTTGTTGTTCATCATTTGCTATTGTCAAAACTCCACTATTTTCACCAGGGATCAAAGGTGGTCCATGCAACTGAAGGTTTAATATCTGATACAGCCTCTAGCTCGGTCTCCAAATAGATGTAAACCTCACCAATGTGGCATCCTGAATTTTTTTTTTCACTGCTTCGTGGTTTTTTTAACTGCATCTTATTCTCAAGGCAGCTTGTCCTAGAAACTTCAGATGAAGTTTAGTAGAAAGGTCTTGGAATCAATTTTGAGAGGAGGAAAATCTCAGAGGGAACACACCTTTCGGAAACTCAAAAACTCCAAAATAACACAAACTCCAGAAGATACTGAAAACAGTGAGCAAGGGTTGAAGGAAGCCTGTGGTGCCAACTGAACAAACATAATTAAGGGGGTATCTTTCACTCAAATTTTCTGTCAGGCAATCTCACCACATCTGTTGCTGCTTATTGCACTCTGTTAATCACCGCCTTCCTCAGGCCACTCTTTGAAGCTCCTCACTGTTACTGATAAGGTGGGAGCACCCAGGTTTTGGGACAATGGGCAAAAAGGAGGATCTCAGCACAACTTCGGTGCCAGAGGCAAAACAGACAGCAGGGGCCAAGTTGGGAGAACTGATTCCATAGCAGTAGAAGGCATTAGGTAGCCTCTTGGAAGCCACGTGGCTGTATAACCTTTTGTAGGAACTTAATGAGCCATGGACTGGAGAAAAACTTCTGCAGACCCCTCGCCCTTTCTCATCACTGCGCTCCCTTTCAGCTAGAGAAGAGAGCAAGGAGAAGAAAGCTTCTGCTGAGTGACAAGAATATAAAATGTTTGGGCCAGCAAGGAAAGGAAATGACAGAAGCTGCAGCTGGTTGTGGTGAACAAGCTGGATCCCAAGGCAAGAAAAGCAGGAAGGCCTGAGCAGGAGGAAGTCCACAGGCAGCAAGAAGAGAGGCAGTAACAGAGCTAGCTATTTGCTCAATTAATTGTCATTTGTTTAATTTGTAATTTAGAAATGAAATGATTTTTTGTGATTCATTCAGAGGAAATTTCCCGAGGTGCTGAGAGCAGTTTCCTAAAATGAAAGATGATATTCTGTGATTAACAAGATGATTACTGCACTCGGCTGAGGGGGCTGTTACGGCAAGGCACAGCTTAGCAGCACATCTCTCTAGTCTTAAACCTGTTAAGGAAGCTTCATGTCCCACCATCCAGGAGCTGCTCTGGCAGACACACTCCACCACCCGAGCTGGGACTGAGGCCCCTTCACAGCTACATACCCCACACTCACACAGTCCTACCAGGTGTCCCTACTAGCTCAACGCCAGGCTGCTCATAGCAGAGTCTGAGATGTCCAGATACTTAAAATAATTAAATCTTGGTGCAATAACGAAACAACAGCTCAAGCTGGTGCCTCCAAGGAGGGACCCCAAGCAAAAGAAACACTAATCTTTTATTCTCTCTGGGGGCTGGGGGTGCTTGGCCCCTGCTGTGTCTCTGAATGTCCCATCACCTGGGCTCAATGCCAATATTATTGTTTTTGTTGTTGTCATTATTAAGAAAGGAGGAAGATTTAACTCAGGAGATTATAATGATCTTTTATCAAGAGTTGAGGGAGACTTGAGAAAAACATGAACCTACACAACAGTTAAAAAGCCATACACTGATACTAGTCTTGGTTTAAAGCTTTGAGATGTTAAAGAAATAAAAATAAAGGGCTAGTAATGAACTGCAAAAAAACTTAAAATGTGCCATCTTATTAACCATTACCAAAACTGGCTTTTTTTACTTTTAATTCTGTTTTGACTCTATTGATTTTGTCTTCTTTAAAACAGTAGTCTGTTCAAAGATACTTAGGTACTTTACCATTTTCTCATCTGAGGAACAACATGCTGAAAGCAAATATCGACTCTGGTACATGGAAGTTAAAATGAACGCTTGTGCTTTTGTCCTGTAAGTTTTAATGGAGAGAAAGAAGTATTGCTGCTAAGCCAGGAACAGGAGATCTTTTTAGTGGCTGATTATTAATAAATCAAGGAGTTCCCTATCTTTCATGAAAGCACGAAGAATATAGAAATATTGGGCTGTATTAAAAAGGAGGTATCTGTTAAAAATAGCTGTAGGAATACAAAACACTAACAGATTGAAGAAAATTTGAGTTCAGCTTTGTCTCACTTGCAGATCAGGCGTGTTTGTGAGCAGGACTGCACACAGTCCTGTAGTGACAGAATAATATACTGGAAGTGCATATAAGATCCTGCAGGATTTCAAAATCATTGCAGGTCATAAAACAACAAGGTCATGATTATTATAAAAGAAAGAGGTTAGTCAATAACTTTCAGGAATGGATGGACATCCCTAGGCACAATTCTGAGTGCCCAAATTCTACCTGGGATAAAAAATCATTTGGTGGCAGTAGTTCTGCACTCTGTGTATCAGAGCATCATTTACACCTGGACAGAAATATTTTTTACTCTCATTTTAAGCAAATTTAGCACAGACCAGAAACTACACAGGGAAAGGGAGAAACAAACTGAGCACATTATTATTTATTATTAACATTATTACACTTCAAAGCTGCAGTAAACTGAGAGATTTGGGTCCCACCTGGTTAGACACTGGACAAACACAGTCAACAAGGCAGTGTTTGTTCCCCATTCCTCCTTTTTTTCATTCCCCCTCAGTGGTCCTTCTGGGAAATACAGAGGGTAATAACCAAAAGCCCTGTCTTTAACCTCTATGAAGTCAGGACTTTTTAATCTTACAATAGGCTACTAGTGCTTGGAAACCTGAAGCTCTGGATTTCACCAAATGAAGTGAGATAAAAGTGTCTGTGCATACATTACCCATAGCATGAGTAAAATAATGCAAGGTTTGTGAAGGAATGTGTATCTATGTATCTACCTGTGCCAGTGATTTCCAGCTGGAAGGGATGAGCACCACAGCTACTGCCACCCACTTGGAGCTATAGCTTCCAGTTTTACCAGTGTTGATACTTTTAATTCCCAAAAATGTTCTCAATCACTTCCCACACTAAAGGACAGAAATTTTGTTCTTCAAGGTAACTGTAGAAATTATAAGAAAGAAATTTTTCAGAGACTAAATACACTCTTTGTAGAAATGTCTCAGAGGAATGAAAGAAGAGCCAGGCTGGCTCTGAGTAGTGCTGAACCCGACTGAGCCTCCTTTTTCTGATGTGCCCAGGAGGGGATGCACAGAATGAAGCGAACAGCCAGCACACTGTGATGTCCACATAGATCCGTGAATGTGTTGAGACTTCCTAAGGCAGAAGTCACACTTAGTTCATTGTCTTAGCCATTAGTGCACCTGCACTACACAGAGGATGCATGGATTTATCATTGTCCGAATTCCACTTCTTCCACTAGGCAAAGTTTCCTCCCTTTCATTGTACTTGCTGCCTCTGAAAACTTTTCTTAACACTCAGGATAAATGTGAGACAATAAAGCTCAGCTTTTACAGCAATTTTAATGCAAAATGGATCCTTAAGCAATTTGCTGAGTTAAATCACACAGTTACAGAATTAAATAATATAAATTTAATTTTTGCAGCTTTAATGTATTAGTCCTTGTTTTATTGCTACTGTCCAATTTGAGTAATTCTTTCCCCTCTTTTTAGTGCTATTATTTAATATTTATACAACAGTGCTGATCAGAGGTCTCAATAAGACTGGTCTGAGTGTTGTACAGACTGAGTAGTCACATGTTATGCTCCTCAAGAGCAGATCTTGAAAGATGGGATGCTATCCAGAGGGGCCTACACAAGCTTGAGAAGTGGGCCCATGAGAATCTCTTGGGGTTTAATAAGAACAAGTGCAGGGAGCTGCAGAGCAACCCCTGGTATCAACACAGGCTGGGGGGCGAACAGACTCAGAGCAGCCCTACCCAGAAGGACTTGGGGGTGCTGGTGGATGAGAGGCTGGGCATGGCCTGGCAATGTGCACTCCCAGCCCAGAGAGCCAAACATGTCCTGCGCTGCCTCAAAAGCAGTGTGGCCAGCAGGGCAAGGGAAGGGATTCTGCCCCTCTGCTCTGCTCTGGTGAGATCCCACCTGCAGTGCTGCATCCAGCCCTGGGGCACCCAGCACAGGAAGGACATTGATCTGTTGGAGCAAGTCCAGAGGATGGCCAAAAAGATGATTAGGAGGAGGGAGCACCTCTCCAACAAGAGAAGGCTGAGAGAATTCATTTTATTCAGCCTGGAGGAAGGAAGGCTTTGGGATGACCTAATTGCTGCCTTCCAGTACCTGAAGGGAACCTACAAGAAAGATGGAGAGGATATTTACAAAAGCATGGCTTCCAAACTGAGAGAGAGTAGGTTTAGATCAGATATTAGGAAGAAATTCTTTACTGTGAGGGTGGTGAGGCACTGGACCAGGTTGCCAAGAGAAGTTGTGGGTGGTCCATCCCTGGAAATGTTCAAGGTCAGGTTGGATGAGGCTCTGAGCAACCTGGTCAAAATAAAGGTGTCCCTGCCCACGGAAGGGGGGTTGGAACTAGATGATCTTTAATCCAATCCAATCCCTGCCAATCCAAGCCATTCTATGATTCTGTGATTCTATGATTCTATGAACCTTCAGAGTTAAATTTTGCTTTTATTGATATCAGTGGTAAAACTTAATTGGTTTTGCTGAAGCCCTTAGAGAGACCTCATCTAATTATGGACATCTGATGATTCGATCATCTCTAGCCTGATTGCATGTGAGACACTCGTGGTTTTAAAGGTCCAAAGATGATTTTCGGGATATTGTACCTGGAGTTACAGCAATTCTTGGTTCATGCTCAAGGCACAAACATGGCAGTGAGGTCTTTGGTGTGCACTATGCCAGCAAGCAGAAGTCTGGTGAAAACTTGGCCAAGGAGACAGACATGAACTCTTTGAACATCTGGTCAGGGTGATGTGTGCAGAATAATATTCAAAACTGCAGTCTCATTGACTGCTGAGCCCTGGCAGAGAACTGTCAGGGGACAACGAACATTGAAGGGCCCAGCCTCTGTCTAGTCAAGTGGCCAGAGGCACAGAGAAATGTGGAGGAGTTCTTTCCAAGGGATTGGGTGCCAGTGTGTGGTGGAGAGGAGTGACTCGCTCTGCTTCAGACATGAGACTTGCTGGGGCCACAGACACATGCACAAGCATCAGTGCTTGAATCAAGCCCATGCTTTAATTCCATTACTATTTCTAGAGTGATAATTTTTGGCTCCCTGCAGTTTGCTAGCAGAACTGAAAAATTGCTTCAAGTGTACTGACCTTTCTATTCTGAGCCAGCTCTCACCAGTCCCTCAGAAACAGCAGTGAGCCCCAGGGGACCACAGCCTGCAGGCTGCAAACTGCTGTCCTAAATACTCCCACGGCTGTTCTGAAGTGCCAACTTCCCCAAGGATGCAGAAAACCCGACCTTAGCACAACCTTTCTGGAGAGGCAGACCCAGAGAGGAAAGAAATATTTTGGCTGGCTCCAGTGAAGTAATCTTCCATGGGCAGTTGTCTGCAGCCAGGAGACAATATCCTGAGCACCAGATCTGATTCCTTACAGTAGAAGCTCCTCTCTGTTTATTTCTTATCACATGCTGAGTAGCAGCCAAGTCCCATGCCCTGTGGCCTCTCACAGACCTGATCTACATCTTCTTCCTCATGTCCTTCAACAAAATCTGGCCAGAGGTTTTTCAACAGAAGATTGGTTATTTTTTTCCTTTTGCCAGCAAATGAACAAAGAGTGTGCCAGGAGACTGTACTGATTTTCTAACAGTCTGAGGAAAAATAGGTTTCCTGTCAACTACTTTTTCTTCTGGTCACCCACCCATGAAACACTGCAGATTCAAGCATCTGCTATCCCTGGGAATTTTGAAGGGAAAGTGCTCAGACCGGGCAGAGCTCTCCAGAGATGGCACTTCAAAACTCTGACGTTCAAGTGACCTGGGAAGCACTACGTATTTTACCAAGAAAAATCGTAATATGGTAACATTTTGTGAGTTCTGTCCCACAGTAGTCATGGGGCTTTAACTCAGTGGATTGCTCTATCCTGATGATCTTCCTCACATGATGCTCACGTAACATCTGATCATCCCTGCGGCACAACTGTGCTCATTTGTTTGTTCTTCCACAGCTTGCTCCCCCTTTCACTGAAAGGAATATCCCCTTCTCTTCACCACTGTCCTGCCCAGGCAGCATTTCACTGAAGCCCTCTCAGATGACTATTCTGTTCTCCCTGTGCGGATACTAAAAGGCTCCTGGGCAGAGGATTCCATTGATATCACTGTTTTCATTACTGCTCCGGACCTCCATCCTACAGGTATCATTGGCCAGTGGAACACACAATGGCCTGACCCTTTGCATATCCTGGAATGGGTCTTTTTGCCTCATCAGCCAAAAAAGACAGCACCCACGTTGTTTGAATTGATCGCTTGTCTGATAATCAAATGCCGCCATCGGTGTTTGCAATTAACGGCAGCGGATCCTGCAACAGTTATCCTTCCGGTATCGCAGGAACACTTTGAGTGGAGCCTTGCCAATAGCGCTCTCCTGCAAAGTGCGCTGCTAAACTTTCCAGGGCAGATTGCTTATCACCTGCCCAGCCATAAATTACTGCAGCTGGCTAAATCGACCAGCCTCATCTTGAGGCCAAAGAATAGCCGGGTGCCAGTGAAAGGACCTACCGTTTTCACGGATGGAAGAGAAGGAGAAGGAAGAATCCTCTGCCCAGGAGCTTTTTAGTATCCACATCCCTGGACATTTTTTTCCAAAAGATTTGTGCCAGAATAACATTTTCAAAAAGCTCATTTCCCCACATTGCTCCAGACAAACCTTTGAGACACACCAAGATGCTGTGGAAAATCAGGGAGCAGAATGAAGGTGCATTTTCCTGTGAGAACTCTTGTCCTTGCTGCTCTCCGCAGATCCTCTGTTGCTGTCTGTGGCATTTCCCTGGAGGCTGCTGTCTGAATGACAAACAAGTGAAGGGACAAGACTCATTTGAAAAAAACAAAACCTCCCAGAAAACCCTGAAGGGCCTTTCCACTGCTGCAGAGAAGTACCCTCCAGGACTCAAAAGGAAACCTCTAAAGGTCCAAACAGAAGTGCCCTCTGAGGCTTTCAAACCAAGCAAGGCTTCCCTTAGATTTAAGGCTCCCTTTAACCTTGCTTGATTTGGTGCAAGCCTGAGGGCTCTTTGTGCTCCAGCCATCAGACAACAATTTAGACGCATGTGGCCATGAGCAGCCTCCCTTTCCTAGTGAGGGAAACACTGGGAGAGTCCTTTCCCTGGGCATTTTAAGCAGCTTTGTCCAAGGGAGCCTTTTTCAACTGACTTTGCTTCAGGTTCAAACTAAATGCAGCACTTAAACATGGTACCAGAACATTATGTGTATATTGGAAGCCCTAAAGAATGCAGGAGAACAACAGCACTCATTCATTTTGGACAGTCATGGCTATGGGAGACTTTCATGTGATTGGTTTTATAGAGAGCCATACTAGTTGGCTTTGAGGCCAAGCCGAGTTACTGAGATTGAAATCCCACTCTGAAATTAAAGTTCTGTATTTTTGTTATTTTCTAATGTGGATCCATAACTGAAATTTCAAACTCCAGCAAGTAAATGAAAGAAATTGGAGAGAGAGTGTGCTCAACTGGCCCTCTGCCTTCCTAGACCACACCTTTGTTTCAAGCTTCTCAGGAGACCAGAAGAGACTCAGATGAACTGTTTCTACTAGCTAGTGGTGGTGTTGTGCTGTTAAGTCAAGCAGTGTCGTTGTATCTCATTTCCTCTTCATTATAAACCATAATAGGGCAATGTCATGGTTCCTTCTGATATAGTATCTGGTATACAGGAAATAAAGACATAATATCATCTCTGACTTGGTTACCTTCCTTCCTTAATACTTTAAGAGATGCCTAATGTAGCTTTTATGGTTGAAAAGAGTTCATTAGTTTACAAATTAGCAGCCTGAAGTGAATTTTGCAACCACTAAGTGACTTTTCATTTCTAGCAAGACATCTGTTTGGATTTTTTTTAATAAGATTAGTGTGTATGAAATACAAGTAACAGGAATGACTCAGACACATCAAATTTTGAGACATCCATGATTGTTTCTTTCTCTTATAGCCTATTCTTCCACCCATACTTCCCACTTCAAAACTTAAAATCCGCCGCACCATTTTCCCTTCAGCCAGAGGAAAATGTGTCTTTTCCTTTAGGAAATCAATTGGGCTTGGGAGAACAAACCAATGGTGACAACACACACTTTACTTTGGGAGATGCTCAGCAGATCTTAGAGTCTGTATAATTGCCATGAGCCTTAAGTGACTTGTGAGGCTAAAAGATTGATGATTCCAGCCTCCTTGGGTGTGAAAAGATATCCTATATACCCTAAAAACTGAATTCCCAGGAGAAATTTAAAGGAAGTAGATTCATTAAAAAAATAAAATAAAATCTAATGAGACAAATCTGTGCATTTGCCTGGGATTATAGGCACCAAGTTGATGTCTCTGACAGCCCATCTTCAGCTTCTGTTCATGTCCTGAGAGTTTAATTAGTGTTACGAACTCCATTCCTATCCACATGAGAAGCTTTCAGGTAAGTATGATAAAGTACAGAAAAGCATTCTGTGAAAAGAAATAGAAAAGTTTCACTAAACTTCAGTAATTTGGTCACAATGCCTTCTGGGTAATTTATTTTCTTTTTTTCTAAGTAATGAAATGAAACAAATTAGGCAGAAGTATAATCCAAGGCAGCAAAGGATTAAGACCAAAAGGTGCACTGCTTAGTTAAGTGTGTTCTCAGACCAGAACTGCTGCAGTGCCACCCCACATCAGCAGTTTGCTGGAACAAAGCCAGGGGAAACCATGAACCCCCAGTACATCAGGGGGTCAGACTGTTTCTCACACAGCTTCTGCAGAAGCTGCACAGCTGGCCTCTTCTGCTGGCTTGAATCACATCAAATACAAACCTCCCTCCCCAGCTGGAGAGAAACCACAAGCAGCAGTGTCTCTGTGGCGGGGGAATATGAGCCTTCATGGCCCAGACTCCCCGCCCTCGGAGGTGTGTGCTGTGAATTTCCAGCTCCGTGGAATGTGCTTCAGCAGTCCTGGGAAACAGAAGAGACAAAAGAGACCATTTGGGATGCCTAGAGATTAATCTCACTTTTAGCATCCAGTACAAGTCTCAATCATTCTGTAGTCAGCAGAGAGTGACCACCACCTCCCACCACTTGCCACATCCTTCCCTGTGCTCTTCACAGCTATTGCAGCCAGGGATGAACTGCATTCAGAAAGCTGAAGCACTGTGATGTACCATCAGAGGGAACTGGGTAACTTCATGAAACAGAAATATGAATAGATGGAGGAACCATGGAGAAACAGATCTGAATTCTTTCTATGGTCAAAATACATATGAAGATGCTGCAGTCATAAGGGTGCCAGAAAAAAATACTGTAGAAATCCACAATGAAGTCTGGCTCTACTTTCGGTCTTCATAAATATGTTGATGTTACTGAAAGCAGAATGTTAGGCAATGTGTTAGCTAAAATTATAAAAGCTATAGAGGGTACTTCATTTTCAATGAAACCACTGCCTCTGAAAAAAGTTCCAAAGTGGTAAGAAGTCTCAAAATCATACAAAAGGATTATTCCCCTTTTAAATACTTAGAGAACCTGCCCCAACATTTGCTGGAGTGTGCCTGAGTGTGGCTTTGTAGCTCTGCATGCCTCAGGGATTTTGCAGGCAGGAAACGAAAGGTGACATGACTTCAATAGAGTAACAGCTCCCTGAAAATTCACAGTTTATTAATCCTTCTCGCTTCGAGATTAGCAAAAGGGACGTTGGTTTTTCGTTTGTTCTTTCTGTTCAAAAGTCAAAGTGTAGATCTGTACCAGCAACTAAGAAGAAAATTAACTCTATTCCAGCTGAAAGCAGAACAGACAAGACCTCAGTCAGGTGTCACTCTGTGGTAGGCATTTCTGCGAGCAGTCCCTGAGTTTGACAGTTAGTAGCTAGAAGAATACCAGGCAAAGTACAAATACAGCTGCCTGTATTACAGTCTCCCTGATAACCACTCCTAGGCACTGTCACAAGCAGCACATATACTAAACCATCTTGTCCCAATGGGTACGGCCATGTTTAGGAGTAGATACACCCAGCATTTAGTGCATGCATACTCTTGCTGCATGTTTACTGCAAAAAGTCAAATAAAAATAATTTCTGGCCTGGCTACATCATTTTCTCTCAGGAAATCTTCAAACCTTGGGTGCAGCACCCCATTAGTATGGCTCTATGACTCTCTAATCAGGCCTGCTTTGTTCCCAGCTAAACTAAAGGGAACACACACGTGACTACACACATTGTTACAGGTAATAATCAACATTAACATCTCTGGGTTTCTTTTACCTAGAAATATTGTTCAAAACAGAATATAGCAACTTAAATAAACACAACTTATGCTATGTATTAGGAAGCACTTTCTCACAGTAAAGCCAGCAAGGAATGTGCTAGTGAGTGGTGGGAAGATACCGCCCTTTGAGGCTAGGTGGTGATCAGCACTGGGCATTTTGAAAGCAAAGTAGATACCATCCATCAAAAACAGCTTCAATCCTAAGGGCAAGATGACTTTTAGAGGCCACTCCTAAGCTTACTATCTCTGGACATGTTATAAATTGTTATTTTGTAAGTTATATAATTATTTTAAAGACTGTTGTCTATTCAGGCTCTACTCAGGGATGGTCAGGCTCTACTCATAATTTTCAGTAACATCTGGGATGCACTGGAATGCAACAATAAGGGACAACCTAGTGGTTTCGGGGCTAGCACCAAACTGATACTGGAAGTATCCTGAAAAACAGGGAGGCAACACTAAAGGTGCTGAAAAGCTTTAGAGGCGGTATGAAATCAGTAAGTGCAAGTCAGGAAAGGCACAGCGAAGGAATGCTAAGGGATGGCAAAACAAAACCAGGAGTAACCAGGTAGGTAAGAGGACAGCAAGGAAATATTTGATCCATTCCATCCCCACTAGCAGGTGCTTATTGTTGTATGAGGAACCATTGTGGAGCATGCCAACTGTGTTCCATCCAGGGAGCAGCAGCTGTATTTTATCCTATAATTTCTGTATCGTTATAACTCCTGTTAGGATGTGAACGTAACTTCTCAAATTCCTAATTTTACCCCCAGCCATCTTTCCACAGTAGAGCTGTAGTCAGAGATGGGAAGATGCATAAATCTTCCAGAATGCAGAAAGCTGTTAAAAAGGTGATACGAGAGGACAGCTGAGAGAATTATCAGAGAGCGAAGGGTGAAAATTGTTTTTCCTTTATACTTGCACACATGCTTAGTTGCTGGGTTCCTGCCATGGGAGCTGTGTACTCTTTTCTCCCTAGAAGCTTTCTTATGTTCTCACAGTGCAATAAAGCATCTTAATATGCTGCAAATATGATGAGAAGGGGCTCTAAAGTTCCACTTAGGAAGCCTAATTATCAAGCAGGACCCTGGAAATATTGAACCTATTTTTCTTCTGTGGTGCTTATTCCCTGGCATCTCTGAAGGGATGCAAGGAACAGATGGTGGCAGTCAGGAGGAGGCAGCTTTGTGGTGTCCAGAGCTGACCACTGCCAGACTACAAAGATGAGAGAAAAAGAGGAGGGGCTCAACCTCTCATCCTGCCTCAAATGAGTTGTCACCTCCCCTCAGTCCTCAGTAGTGGGATGCGGTTGTGGAGAGCTCTCTTGTTAATGGCACTTACCAAAGTGAGGCAGCTGCCCATAAGGGGGTATCTGAGTACTATGGGCAAAACACAGAAATGGTGATGCTTTCCAAGAACTGCCTCTTGCTCAGGAAGTTCAGGAAGCTCATGCTCAGGGAAGACCTGCCCTGCTCTTCCTCCTCGAGGCATGCCTTGAGGCATCATTTGTTGTGAGGAAACACCTAACTCTTGGGTGACTTAGACACAACCTCTCAGGATGCACTTTTCCTCCCTCTGATCTATTCTCCTCTGCTGATTATTTTCCCATGCAAACCTGCTGGTTCCTACAAAGCCTTTTCATGCAAACCAGCCGGGGAGGACCTTCACTGAGAAACTAGTAACTCTAAGGCAGAAGGGAGTTTGTATTTTCCTATGAATTCACACACAGCATAGCTATTTTTTCTAACTAAACATATTTTAGAAGCACATTTAGGTGAAAATAATGCTGTATGGGCTGAAAGCAGTACAAAGATAGTGCATAATTTCCACTTATGTTTTACTTAGCACCTTGTACCAAAATAGTTTAGCCTGTCTTCTGCCCAGAAGTGCGACGCCTGGGATCAGAACAGATAAAGCAGGACAAATACGCAAAGTAATCTTTCCTAACCTCTCTTTACTTATCCCAGTAGCCAAACACAGCTCTGATATTAGCAAAGGAATTCCTCTTTCCTCAGAGATTTAGCTATTGCCTCCCCCTTGTGACTTCCTCAGTGACATGTCTCTGTAAAAACACCTAATCTGTTGCTGGTGTGCAGCTGCCCATGTAGAAGATGTAGCTGACACTGTCCAGTGTCAGCTCCACACCATCTCTGATCTCATGATTGAACACTGCCTGTCAGGCACAAGGCAGAACTCCCGGCTTTTACATGGACTTTTTTGCAGAGTTCAACAGTAATAAAAACTCTTTGTTACTTAGTGAATGAATATATCAAAGTTTTGGAGACGGGGTAGGGCTTAAAAGTGACAGAAGTCAAAGGGCCAAATATTTCTGCTTGAAAAGCCAGGATTTTGTCTAAGTTGCTGGCAGAGATTTTGTACTGACAAGATGTGCTTATACAACTGCTATTTGCTGAGACCTTAGGAAGACTTCAGGAACCTTATTAGATAGACAGGAAAAAGAAACAAGAAATACAGAGGGAAGCAATGTTGACAGCAGTAAACAGAAAACAAAAATTAATACCATTACTTTATTTAATCTGTGGTGTTTCCATAGAGGGACTGTGTAGCTCAGGCATGAGCTAGCTAGCTGCAGAGACTTTCCCACCACTCCTGGTCAGCCTGGTAGCTCTCAGAATCTGCTAAAGCTGGGGGGATGCAATGGGATACAGAAAATAATTCAGGTGATCTGTCTCAAAAGCTCACATTAGACTGGGGGTGTCACATGTGATGCATTAGTGCAATGGAAGATGTGTCTGAAATTTTGGACTTACCCAAGAGCTCAGATGTCCTGACAGATACCCCAGCTGACTCCACTCCTGCCCATGCTCTTGGTTTCTGTGAGAAGGAAGCCCAGACACAGGGGCTACAAAGAGCTATGGTATGGTCTGGTCAGGTCCCCAAAACAAACAGCAGGGATATGACAGCCATGGGCCTTGAATCACTTTCCTACTCTGTTCAGATGCCACCTTGGGCACTAGGGTTGATCCCCACATCCTGACAGTACTTCTGCTAATCATTTGATGAAGTCTGAGGCACTCCCTGACCTGCCTGATCAGTTCTCTGTACTTAAAGATATCACTTTAAAGGCATTAAAATCTTAATTAACCTTCTTTAAGTTTATTTCTTTTAAATACATGGTAGGAATATAAATATTATAACTGACAGGTTTTATGACTTGTGGATGTACCTCCAGCAGTCCCCTGAACTGCCTGGTGAGGATGGTGACCCAGACCTATTTTATACAGTCCTCTAATTTCTAGAGAAGGACCACCCTAGATCCCAGATAGAGTGGATGTGTTTCCTCCTCTTCCAGCCAAGTGACTGTGTCTCAGAGTTGCTAGGAAAGGGAATAATTGAAGGACAACCTATGTAATACCTGCTTTGTGTCTGTATAGATGCTCCAGGAACCAGATCACTCTGACAGAGCACTGAACCCAGACTACCATGTACCAACCACCCTACAGCAGAGTTTAGGAATGTGGGCCCAGGCTGGAATTAATGCAGTTCCTACACAACCACCCACGTGTTTCTACACCTTGTTTAAACTCTGTGCTGTCATACAGCGGCACCTGGGGCTGTTTTTTAGCTAGCCCAAGCAATGAGCAATAGCAACACAAACCAGCCCTTGTATGTCTCCTTCCTCTGATGCAACCGGAGTCCAGGATAGCAGGAGAAGGGAAAATGGGTCTTTCCTTCAGCTCTCCTCAGCAGGGATAAGCCATTGAAGCACTCTCTCCTGCCCAACATTTGCAGCACACAGCCCACTTGCTGTGAGCATGTCTGTCTCTTGTGAGGAGGGAGAGTGAGGACCAGGATCCCAACATGTACTCAGCTGCAGTCCTGAAGAAATCCTCGCTCTTCCAGCTCTAAAAGAATACCTCATGTATAATGAGGAGTATTTAAATATGCCATTTTAAGGGCATTAAAATCTTAATTCATCTTCCTCTTAAGACCATGGTAGAAAGATGAATATTGTAACTGGCAGGTTTTATAGCTGGCAGACATATCATCAGCAGATGATCTCCCAGCTAAGACTGAAGTTTTAGGCGGTTAAACTGGCTTGACCGTACATGGGTAACTCAGCACACAGCAGTTGGCATCCAGCCCGAGGGTACAGAGCGCCCTGTCACGGGAACTGCTGCTTTCAGGAAGATGAAAGCATGGAGCAGCACAGGACTGAACACAGGAATAACATGTTGTTGTGAGAGTAAATATGTATATATGGGTACTGGAAATGGTGGGCATCTTTCTTCCATTCCCAAGGCTTGCAAGAACTGATGTAGCCCTTTTTACTGATTCTCTTGCTCTCCCACCCATTGAATTGATCACATAAACACTCTGTATGAGTTGGCTGCCACAGCTGAGGAATATGCAGGGTTGCCTCTGCTCAAAGCTAGGAGGCTGTCCTGAAAACCTCTCACCCCTTCATAGCCTGAAGGGGCCTGGGAGGCTTCTCCCGAGCCTGATCACAGTGTGTTGGGCCCACATCCATGTGGGACACAGCATCAAAACAAATCTCCAGGCCTGAGCCTGGTGGCACTGGGCTGCTCCTGGTGGCAGGGTTACTTGCTTCAGGGCATGCCTGGGTATCTCTGCTTCCTGTGCATCATGACAAGTGTGGTTACCTCAGGAAGGATGGCTTAATTCGTCATTTGGCTGTAGCTGTGTTTGTTGCCGCCTGTATGTCAAAGGCTGGCATGTGGTGGCCATTAGCGCTTCCCAAAAATACAGTAACACCTTCTGCTTTTTAAACAGCACTTTTCTGACACAGATTAAATGTGTTCGTGATGGGGTGAAAACTGTCAGCCCTTTGCCAGGCAGGCAGCATTACCTCTGCTGCACAGAGAAGCAGGAGCAAAGAGCTATGAAAAGTCAGGTCTTCAGAGGCATTAGGTTGTCTAAAGTGCACTTAAGCACCATCTCTCATTCACTGCAGTTGGAGGTAGGTGTGAAAATCCCAGTGACTATCGATTACCCTTAGATGTCTTGACACCCTCGAAAGCCTGGCTCTTGACTTCCAGGTGACTTTATTATTCACATGTAAGTGGCAACTCCAGACACAAATCCGGGGTGAGAGAATGCCTGGCTCTGTGCTTCAGCCTCTGCAGCGCTCTCTCCTTGCAGATAGGGATGGCAATTCTCCACATCAATGGTGATCTTTAGGCCTGGTGTCCTGCCTCAGGTTCACCTTGAGGAAATTATGTTTTGGATAGTAAGAATACCCTCCCTCTTCTTTAACAAATGGATGCAGTATTGTTATGTTGTTATTACATACTGATTTATAAAGCACTTTTCACATAGATCACAGTGTTGTTCGATCTAATTACAAAACACCTAAGATGGAATAAGAAGTATCCAGGTAAGAAAATTGCTTGAAGCCTGACCTTTAATGCACTAGAAGTACCAGAGGTTTGGAGTTAGTGGGAGACTTGAAATGAAGAAATCCATCAATCCTGAGTGTTTATAGGACCAAGAGCCTACCTACTATCAAAACTGTACAATTAGGAAGTGGCCAGGTGGAAGAATTATGAATAAAATGGAAAAGGTTTCATTAATCACTGCCTCCTCCACACATCAAAGCCCACGGAAATCTAGGGGAGCTGTGCTCTTGAATTTGCTGGTCCTCTGATGTCTCCAGGCTGAATAATATGGGTTGCTGGTACCAAAGTCCTGCTGTGTCACATCCCAAATTCAGTGTGTGTGTGATGACTGCTACCCATATATCTTTGCAACCAGTCTGAAGAAAAATAGAAAGTACAATTAAAGTACCTTTTTTTCTCTTTTTAAAATTTTTTTTTATTCTGCCTTGGTTTTTATTTCTGTCTTAATTCGGAAGGGTGCAATTCACTTTCCTGAAATCATCTCCTCAATCTTTATAATTAAACCTCATTTAAATATTTTGGTCACTTCCATGAACTAATTATAGTGACTTACAACTGAGAAGGTACTTTTATCTTGAGCCTTTATTTGCAGATGCTTAAAAATTTTAGAAAATAATATCCTTTTGGCTTAAAATTTATGTTTGCAGAGATCAAAGCTGACCTGGGTGTGGAAAACAATTTTGCATGAGGCCCCTCCGCCACTTTTCAAAGAAATATGAAATGATAATTTTTCTCCTGCTCCTTTCTTTATTACCTTCACAATTACTACAACTGTATCACATTATTTCTCCTGGTATTTAGGGAAGACAGCTCAGAAGATTGAAGAGATAGGGAGGAACCTATGTCTTCAGTAATAAATGTGCTGTGCTTTTTGTCTTTTTAATACAAATATCTTTTCCTTAGAGTTTGAGGCATTTAAACAATAACAAACCTATAACAGAACAAAAAGAAATTTTTATGCAGGATGACTGGAAGGGTTCCCTTCTTCATCACCACAAAATTTTGATTGTTTTGGTCTTGAACCAAAGACACTTAATGCTGTGTACTTCTTCGTCAATGTTGATTTTAGCAAACCTTAGGTCCTATGTAATGAATAAACTGCTTAACCTGAATTCTGTGTCAATAGAAAGAGGTTAAATCACCTGTCTTTGCAGGTCACAATAAAAGTTCAAAGCCATATTTGTATTCTCCATTTTTAGAGAGATCTCCAGCAAAAACAAGGAGCAAGGATTGGCTGGCATCCCATCTTTTCTTTGAGATCTGATGTTGTCCAGCACAAGGACCCGGCTCTCTGACTTCATTTCACTGTATCTAGAAAGTGGCTTAATACATCTGGAGGATGAGATCTGCCAGTGAATTAATGAGGGTGCACATGGTTTAAATTCCAAGAGGGTTCAGAAAATACTGGTCAGTGAAACAAAACTGCAGTCTATATTCAAGCCTTTTCAACAGCCTCTGCTCAGCTCGAGAGCTGCAGCCTCAGACCAGGTCATCCCAGATATCCCATCCATTTCCTTCACTTCCCAGGAAGAGTGGCTTTTCCAACCACAGGTGATTTACTGCAGTGCCTCTTTCCTGGTCCCCAAGCTTTGTAGCATCTCAGCCAAAGTGAGGATCTGTCTTGGGTATCTGCCTTTGTTCTTGGGTTTCCTGACATATCCTTACATGTCGCTTTTAATTAAATAACACTTGACTAGGTTTAGTAGAGAGAATAAAAGATGATGAGGATAGTACAAGGTATCTTTACCTTGCCAGGATGATTTCAGAAAGCTAAAAATCCAATCTGTGTGTCCGAAAAACACTTCTGTTTGGGGGCCGGAGGGGAAAAAGCATCTTTGTCTTTCCTAACATTCTCCTCCAGGGAAAATTAAAGGTGTCTAGGGTTTTCTTTGTTCTCCCTCTGCCATCCCATCTTTCACTTTCTGGCTTCTTTAACTTCCAATCTCCTTTAAATTGCATTAAAGTAATAAGAGAAACCATTTCTTTTCTCTTTTCGCCTTGGAGCTAAAAGCTTTCTCTTTTCTTCACACTGCTTGTTAAATGCGATAGACAGAGTGAAAGCTTCATAAATCATAAACAAGCAGAGGACCTAAATACAAGTGCAAACTGCAAACTGAGGAAAAGAGAGACCCCAGCATGCACATTAGGGCTAGCATCAAGCACACAGTACTTATTTAAACTGCACTAGCAGGAGGCAGAGGGCATGCCAGCTCTTTGTGTAAGCCAGGAACCAAAACAAAAGCCAGTGGGCCATGAAAATCAGATAAGAAATAGCTCTGCAGTGCTATGGCTGCAGACAGATGCCGATTTTCACTCTCCAGTTTTGTTTATCTGTCTATAATGACCACCTCCTTTTCCTTCTGTGCCTCCTTATAGCATGATAAGGCTTCTCCATTCTTTATCAAGTTGTAATTTGCTCTGGGCTCCCCTGAGTGCAGCAGTAGCAACCTCCAGAGCAGTCCAGCAGTGAGAAACACTAGGCTGTGATGCTAGTGGATCAGCCTGTGCTCAGGGTTAATGCTGGGTTTCCATTTGTCTCAGGACATCCTGATTTTCCTCATGCCTGCTTACAATGCTATGAGCTGTACTGAGCGGGTGATATAGCTGGAAAAAAAAGGAAAAACAATCCACATTGCCTCAGACATAAGCATTCATTCATTGGTGGTAAGCTGGTGGGGCTCAGCCTTGCCATGGTCAGTGTTTGTCCTGAGACAAAGTGGGCTCTGCTTGTCCATCTTCCTGAGTGGGTCTGCATGAAGAAGGGAAAAGCCAGCTCAGGTAGGGTGGCACATCTTGTCAGTCAAGAATGAGTGTAATGAACAGGCTGGTGTCCTCACCTCTGTCTTGGGAGTGCAGGTGCTGCTGACCATATTTTTATGAAAAAAGGTCTCTTTGTGAGGAACTCTCCTTGACATCAGCAGAACACATTTCTTTCCTGATGCAGAAGATTCAGTTTGGGTTTATACTCATAATACTGCGCTCCTTCTCCTTGCCCTAAAAGTCTGACTGTTCTTTAGTTCCCACCTCTTGGAGATGGGAGCTTTCCAGCCTTGGGTCTGGAAAACACCTTGTCAGGGACTGGCACTACAAAAGTCTCATCAATAACACGATATACTGTCCACTTGTTCCAACTTTATATCCTCATCATTAGCCTTTAAATCTATGACAGGAGTTTTCTCTTCACAGTGTGCTTATCTAACTCCTTGAATAACACTTCTGTGAGCAGTCTTATCCTTGCAGAAGAATGGCTTCTATCTGTGTATCAACCTACCACTACCCATTATATTGTTTATTCTTATACAGTATTATAGTAAGTTAAATAGGACGGATCTACAGTGACAGAGACACATTGCTTTGTTCCTGCTGTCCTCATCGAGGAATATTTATATTTTCAGCTTCAATAATTAAGCAGCTATCTACTGTACAAAAGCATACCTGCCTAAAATTCCTTTGGTCCCACTGAGCTGTTTTTAAGAAGAGAAAACCAAAATTGAAGACTGTCTGTCTTTTGATTATCCTAGAATTCAGAAAGGTAATTGTTTATTAAAAAATAGTACTCTTCATCAGCACACAAACCAACATAATTTTGTGTTCCTTTAGCAGTGTTTGAATTTGAAATTATACTAAGTTAATTCCTTGCAATTTAAAATCATGGGATAACTGGTAAGAATGTTTTGCTTTGTCTTTGCATTCCTCTCCCTGATAACTTTTCTGCTGGTGCTTTCCTTTTACCACGTAAAAAGATGCACCACAGGGCAGCTCTCTTTTCCCACCACATCCCTAGGCAGTGGTGGGAAAAGAAACATTTTGTCCTTTGCAGCCAGTTTTCCTTTGTCTTCCCTCTTCCATCCTTTTGCAATTTTAACAAACCTGCTTTCTCCCCACAGGCTGCCTATTTCAGGTACGCTCTGAAAATTGTGTGTCTCAATTTTGCTCCTAGAAATCTTGACTTGACAAATGCTGCTCCTTCCTGGCATCCAATACAACCTTTAATAACTGATGAGAGGGGTTAACCTTTGGTCTGGGGAGTAAAAAGTTATAAATCAGTTGCTGTTCCAAAGGGCTGAGTTTGCATCAGGAGTTTCACTTTTTTTCTTTTAGAAAAAAAACCAGAACAGATAATCTAATACAGCTGTGGCTGGGAGGAAACAAGACATTTGTAACAGCTTTTAAAGCATTAAAAAGGAAACACGCTAGGAACAAATACTGTGTTTGTGTTCTGAGGCTAAAACATGACAGTTCTGAAAGAAGAGATTTACTGAATCAGGTTTGATGCCTTAAAATAATGAGAGACTAGGAGCTTCCAGGGGAGGAGGGGGAACAGAGTTAGGGTATGTGGCCTCATTTAGAGAAAACATAAATGTGCACAGAGCAGAAAGGAATTGAACATTTATGCCTTGGTTTATTTTCATGGAAGAAAAAGCTCTGTAATGTTAAACATTTATCAAGATGGCTCTTACTGATGTGGTCATGCTGCGCCCAGAAGCTGCTTGGGTTCAGAGGATTGAGTTATGACAATGGAATGCTGAATTGTTCCCTGTAGGAAGAGAGGCCAGAACCTCCCAGGTAAGGGCAGGAGGAGGAGGAGGTGGAAGAGGATGAGAAGTAGGGCTTTGTGCTTACTGCCAGTAGAGGCAGAAACTCCTGGGTGCAAGACAGCTGTACTAAATCCATTCATGTGTCTCAGATCCTACAATCCAGTCAGGCCAGGCAAAGGCTCTGCCCCCAGCCTTTAGGCTATACAGTCCCTTCTATTTGAAACATTTTCATAAATGCCCATAGCTAAGTCAGCTGTGTCCTCAGCTTCCTGGAGATCCCCATCAGCAAACTGGAGAAATCAGGCATGCCACTGCATGGGAAAACCTGCATCTGACCTGCATCTTTCTGGAAATGGAATAAAATTTGGATTCATTTTTTTGTAGGAGAGAGATTTGAATGATTCTTTTCTGATCTCTGAACACTTCTTTTGCACTTCCCATAAGAAAAAATGCACCGATGGCTCTACACAAAAATTAAGTGGTATGTATTTGCATTTCTTGTTTAGTACTGATAGTCTTGACCCATATCTCCTTTGGTGCTGTCCTATCAACACAGCATCTTTTTGCTTTTGCCAGTGGGGACACTTGAGGAGGCAAAGGCTTTGTCAAGGCTGGTGTTCAGGTGCCCCATCTCAGTCATGGCACACACAATATTTTCACGTCCTTCGTAAGGCCACAGAACACATGTAGTTTGGAAAGAAAGAGAAATTGCTGAAGGGAATGGTGGATAAGCACTGACAGACTCTGGTCCTTCAGAAGCAGAGAGCCATTCAACCATGGCTAATGACCACAGCACAGATGACAAGATAAACACAGGATATGAGACTGAAGTAGACATGCAGCATTTAAAAACATCTTCCCAACAATCCTAGCTGCTACGTCCATTCATTAAACTGTGACAAAAATGCTATTTAAGGACGGCAAAAAGGAAATTGGAGTTAAATGGACATATACAACTGCCTCATGTATCCACATGAAATCACACATGATGATACATTTATCACATATTATCATATTTAAGATATTTTCACATATGTTCACTACCTTGCTCTTGTTCAGCCAGAGGCATGCTTTGCATACACACACATTTTCCCACAGAACTTAATTCAGGGCTGTAATGCATAGCACACTTTTATGTTCAAGACACACAGGCTAAATCTTGACATTTCTGGGTGAAGTTGAGGCAGTGGGAACTAAACTCACAAGTTAATACTTAAAGTAGTTTTATGCAAATTATATTCCTAGAGCCAAGAGTGATTCAACCAAGGTAGTCTTGTGATCAGAGATAGTTCAGGCAAACTTTTTATTATCTACTGTCAAGTCAATGTTCACTGAGTGTATGAAAAGTGCCCTGGAGGAATTGTGTTCCACTCCTGTTTTGGATGGAAGTAGACAACTTGTTGTTTCAATATAAACACTATATACTTCTCACCCTTGGAACAGTCATGGAGTTCATATCCCATCTCTGAAACATAATCTTCATTACATCATAGTGATGATGCCAAGATATCCTACAGCACCCTTTCCAAGAAACATATACCAGATCTTCCATTTAGTATTCTATGCTGAAAATACTTCGCGGTTTAATGTTACCTTCATGTGTTAGGTACATCAGTGATCTGATGATGACTAAGAGATGGTTCTTATCAACTAACTGTATTGAATATCCCTGTTCCTCCAGCTTATTTTTGAAGCAACTTTGCCCAGAATGGGATAACTGTTTTCATTTTCCAGTTAGTACTTGAGTGATGACAGCAGAAAGGAGGATAGCTTGGGCAGTTAAGCATTTACCACAGCCTGCTCCAATGCTCAGGCAGTAAGTCTTTGAGGAGAAAAGCAGTTCCAGAACACAGTCTGGGGACAGAGCTTGTTGTGGGGGGAACAAACAAACTGAAACCCAACAGCATTTCTTCTTCTGATAGCAAGGGATGAACTTAGATGCCAGACAATTTGAATATAGCTTGAAGTTTAATAGAATGTGGAAAGGTTCAGCTTGCTTATTATCCAAAGCTGTTAAACCCTACACAGTCATGGGAAAGCAGCTGGGATTGCACTCCTCTTTGGCACCTCCACTAGGTGCCTTTTGCCATTTGTATTATGGAAGCATATTACCACATCAAAGAATGTTATAGCTCAGCTGGATGTTCCTTGACTTAATAATATTTAATTTACTACAAGAAAGACAAGGTCAGAACAGATTTCTCATGGCTGTACCCATTCAGCTCTTCAGAACCTCCAAGGATGGGAAATTGGAGGCACAGTCTCTCTGGATAGTCTGTCAGTCTTCAATATGAGAAGTTTTATCTCGTATCTGATATGAATCTCTCTTGTTTCAGTTTATGTCCACCTTATCTCCTCTTTCCATACACCACTGTGAAGAGGCTGGTTCTGTCTTCTTGATATGCAGGAATACTGGTGAAGAAGACTTGGCTACATTTTGTTTTCATGGTGGACGTAAATAAGCAGAGTAAAGCTGAGCTATGGAACATACAATCTAAAAGCTCTGGTGCTTTTTGTGTCAATTGCAGATTATATTAGAAGCTGTGAGTATAAGAAGACTTTCAGCTGTTGTTTCTTAGGAAAACTATATGTACTTATACAGCCCATCAAAAACATGCCATGAGCTTTGTACAATGCAGCAGACATGATGCACTTATGTATTTCAGGGCATAAAGACAAAAACATAAACTAAATAATATAGATAATAAAATAATATATAAAGAAAATGCTACTGCTTTGCTGCAGTAATACCAGTTAAGAAAAAATCACAGCATGCTTTACTCTGTCATTTTTAAAGATTATCTGGGTACCTCAGACTTCTTCCTTCCTTTGAAAGCGGTCCTGCCAAAGATAATTTGTTGAGAGTTGATCTAATTGAAAGCAGAGCTGGATGTCCCATTGTTTGTGTCAGGATACACAGTATTTTGTAAGATGCCCTGGACAGAGAATGCATCATAATCTAGCTCAATACATACTGCAGCTCAGTACAACTTCAAGAGCAAAATGGGCCCGAGTCTTCCCAGACAAGGGAATTGCTCTTGCAGTTTCTTTCATTGCTCCTGGATGAAGGACATCTTTGAGCAAAATGCCTAAACCCACTCAGTGGAGTAACGATTATTGCCTCTGAGAAGTGATCTGGGGGATCTAAGGAACACACTGAGAGGAGAGCAGCCTAAAGGCACTCAAAGAAAGCATTAGTCAAAGGACCTGGGTGAATATATTAGGACATAGGAATGCTGCCTTCAATCTATATTTGTCCACTCAAATCAGTGGCTGAAGGACTCAATTATTTTCTGTATGAACAATATTTACATTTGTAAGAGAGAAAGGAGTCCCGAGGCAAAGTGCATGCCTTGATCATGGAGTGTTTTCTGCCGGCTAGAAAGCAAATAAGGGGAGGGATAAACACGGTGTCTTTTGGATCTGTGCTTGACAGACAGGTTTCTCGTCCTCTAATTGCTGTTCGCAGCAGTACAGACACCTGAGGCAGCTGTGGAAAATCACAAGGACAAGAAAGGCTTTTATGTTCTACAAGGGCATTCAGGGAAGCATTCAGCTTGTGGGTTTAGGTACAAAGTCTAAAATAAACAGGAAGCTTATTTTGAGCACGTTAGGTGGGCATCAGGAGTCCAAAGAATGAGCTGTAATTTCCAGTCTGTTTGTGACTGACAGCTCTGGTGAGGGTCAGATGCACAGTCCAGGCAAGGGTCCTTTATGTATAGGTGTGACACGGAGCACATTTTCAGCCTCTATGACAAAGGCAATGTATGTACTTTCTCTTTAAGCCAGCCTAAGCAACTGCTATGGCAGCTGGAGTCAAGAAAATAAGTTTCTTTACTTAGATCAGCTTTAATTTTTTCTGAATTTCGAGTTTGGTTGGTCACCTGGTTAGGGTGAGGCAACTGAAACTCAGTTCGTTGCTCTAGGTGATGCTGTGCACAACTGCTAAGCTGTTTTGTGTCTTACTTTCTCAGTCTATAAAAGGGGGAATGCTATGTGAATAAAATCTATGATAAAAGAGAGCTATGATGGAGGCAATTTTTAATATTCAGTTTTGCAATGCATAATGACAGTCTCATTTTCTTTATTTCTTCAAATGTCACTCAGGTTTGAGCAGCAACAGAGCTGTTCAGTGTCTTTACTGAGCTGCATGGATGAAAGGCTACACTGACTTATTCAGCCTTTGCCTGGCACATCCATAGCACTTTCCCAGGGCTGCTTAGAGAAGAGAGACAGGTGTTTTCTGTACTCACCTTCCATTCCTTGGAGGAGCTGGGCTGGACCTTATGCAGTATAAATCTCCAAGGTGATTCAGGTGAGCAGCTCCTTTGTATAACTGCTCAGAGCAGCAGGTTGTCCGGGACTGCAGGTCAGAGCCTGCAAATTTGCCAGGATGGAGATTGCATAGTCTCTCTGGGAAATCTGTGCTTAACCACCTGTCGTGGTTTGACACTGGCCCAACGCCAGGCACCCACGAGAGTCACTGGCTCACCCTCCACTACCCCAGCTGGGGAAACGGAGGGAGCAGAGGAGAAAGGGTTAACGGAGACTTCATGAGTGAGATAAGGAGAGCGGGAGAAATATTTCAAGGGCAAAACAGGCTCAACCTTGATTACTAAGTGAAATTTATTACTAACAGAATCAGAGGAGGGTAATGAGAAGTAAAATAAGCCCTTAAAACACCTTCTCCCCCCCAAGCCCTCCTCCTTCCCACTGACAACACAGAGAGGCAGGGCAGGGGGTTTTGGTCAGTCCATCACCAAGATTTTCTTCCGCTGCTCCAGGAGAAGAGTCCTTCCCCTGTGAGGCCGAGGGGTCCCTCCCACAGGAGACAGTTCTCCGTGAACGTCCCACCGTGGCTCCACTCTCACGAGCAGCAGCCGAACCGCACCTGCTGCA